>QJOA01000510.1:0-47588 GCA_004155915.1 Monosporascus sp. CRB-9-2 | reverse complement strand
TTTTTGTTAATTAATTATAAAAATGCGATTTTGGCGATTTTGTGTGGGAAATGGTGGCGCGTTGGGGGGGTGGAGCGTGAGGGGGGGGTCCGACTTATGCCTGGGGGCCAATGAGGAAGTTTCTGTTCGAAAGCAGAAAACTTCAATTAACTAACTAAAATTCGTATACGCTCCTCTTAGTTGCCGTCTACTTCCATATCAAAAAGTATATAGTAAACAAGGGTCTCAGCTCACTTATTATCACATGAGCAATTGTCGGATTGTTTATCTCTGTACATTGCATCACATCTTCACCTCTTACCAACCCATTGGATTAACCCAGTTGCATTATACATCATATTAACAAACCTACTATAGCTCTTGCCCCCAGTGCTCTAGCAGCCTACTGCGCTTCACCTGACTTTGTGTTTCCACTGTGAGACCCCGCCGAGGAGACTCAGGCGCTCCTGGCTCCGTCAGTCGCAGCCACCGCCGCCGAGGTGCAGGAGGAACCGCCTCCCGCCTCGTCGCCCGTCCTGCGATACAACATGCTAGGCGACATCGACCCCGCGCTTCATACAGAAACCCTGATGAATCACAGGAAGGCCGGACAGCATGACCAGGACCTACACCGTCTTTGGCAAATGCAGGCACTGTCGCATACCCAACGATACCTCCTGGCCCAGGCCGAAAACAAATACGTCGACTCCCTCCCACCGCTAAGCACGCAGGACAGACAACAACTGGCCAGCTCCCTCGCGTCACGTCATCTTCAGGTTCGTCCACTCTTCCGCCTCTCGGCAATAATTTTACACATCCTATCCCTTAGGCGTGAAAAATTGCGTATATAATTATGTATATCCTAAAGGGATAAAGCAATACGTGTTTCCTAGAGGTTAAAAATTGAATATCCTTTAAGGATAAAAAATTACGTGTTCCCTAGGGGTAAAGAATTAAATGTCCCCTAGCCCCATTCTACATTAGTTCATCCCCTAATCATATATGCAATAGGTTCCATGAAGATTGTTTATAAATACCCCATCGCCATCACAACAAGCGGCATAATACAACCATCCCGTACAGAGACCAAGCCGTCCACATCCGACAGGCAATCGCAGGCTTATCCCTAATGGAATACTGCGCAGCGAAGGTGGAATTACACACCGTTTGGGACGCGACGGGACAAGAAGGCGACTTGTTTATAGATGACTGGACGAGATCCCAGGCGCCAGGATTTATAGGTCAACCACGAATCGTGAGCGTAGCTATGTTCAGAAGCACGTGTATCGAGATCCATCTGATCAACTCGTTCACATTCAAGAACAGAGCCGCGACCGACAATTCGGTCAAGTACATCTTTGGCGCATTCAAAGAAGGTTTGGACACCGAGGCCGCCGCTACGATCCGAGGGGATCCTTACAAAGACCGATGCGGTGAAGGAGGACGAAGAGTAAAACAAGCCTCTGGTGAAGTCCGAGGCCGAGGACTAGACACCCCAGAGCTTCCATGGAAGGCATAGTCCACTCAACCGGCCACAGCGCTAAGCTTAGTGAAGCGCTTAGATTCGCCGCCTCAGTGGCCAGGCTTCCAGACGTCGGGCCATATTTTATTGAGTCAAGTACTGTCGTTGGGACGATACTCCGAACTCTGAGGTCTGAAAACATTGGTGCGATACCAAAGGTGACGGTCGAAAATATGGATCCCGGTATCAGGCTATGGCTCGCTAGGAAAGGCGTTCAGGAGATTGAGGATACCAAAAAGGTTCAGGAACTTGGGGGGGACTTTCCCAAGTTTTACTTATGGTTCTTCACGCTCTCCCAAGAACTCCTGAAAAGAAGGGGAGCTGACCAGCCCTCGACGAATACCAAAGAAACCACCATATACCAACCAGGAGCGAAGAAGCTGAATACAGGTGACGCTGGGTTCAATCGAGCCAAGATCGAGACCCGGCGCCTGAACACGGTGCTTCTAACTGAAGAATACCACAAAATAGCACCGCGGAGAATGGGGCGGTCAGCGTCCGTCGCACACGACAAGTTCCGGACATAACCATGGATAACTTCGTATGGAACGAGCCCTGTGAAGAAGCTTGCAGGATCCATGCCTTCGGAATAATCCTCAGTAAAACCGACTCCTTACAGGCTTTCTAAAGGAAGCTCAATATCTGGGGCCAGCGGCTCTTTGCGGCCGCAGAAGACTACGAACCTGGTTTGGACCCTCGACTCGTACTTGCCATTGGTGGACATAGTACGAACAATGATCTCCGATAAATAAACAGATGCGTTTATCACCAGTGATAGTGTGCCAACTGCATATATACAGACCTTTGAAATGCCGTGTTGACAGCTAATAACCATGAAGTCATTGCCAATTATGAGCTTGTCCGTTTATGAGGGCTTTGAACTTTCAAGCCATCGTTAGACAGTAAACTGTCGGGGGTTAGATTCTATTAAAAGTGCGACATTGTAGGAATATATAACTATATACCGCTTGAACTACTAACGCAGTTCGAGCGCCCGATGTTTTGCCATAATCCAAGAGACATCATCATACCGTGGTGTAGACTGCCAAGCTCTATAAGTCCCAACTTCTACCTCAAAAGGGCCTTGGATAAAACAAATTCAGAATGATGGAATAGTGTAACGATCCTTCGGCTGGTAAGGTAGAATTTAGCATAGCATAATTGCCGAGCGATGATCCGCCGACTGCCTCCTGCAGGTACACGCCCGGTTGCGGCTTGATTATAGTCCTTGTTCGTGGCTCACTTGCCGAGAAGAATTGCCGCCCCGCTCCGATAGCAAGCCAAGCCATTGCCGCAACAACGGGTTCATAACCCCGAATTAACATAAAAAGAATTCTTTTCGGAGTCGAAGACCGCTTGGTATGATCAACTTATGGAGGTAAGTCCCTGAACGACTCATACTACGATCGACTCGCAACTTGTATATGACGGGACGATACCCGTGTATAGTGGAATGCAGGCCAGGATTATAGGCTTGCATCGGTCATGGCATCTCCGGGGATACTCTACGTCACTGCGCAGCCCAGACCGGGCCTGCGACTAGAGCAGTTTCACGAATGGTACAACAACGAACACGGCCCGACCCGCCTTCGATTGCCGGAGATATTCACAAATGGGCTCCGATATCAAGCGGCCGATGGACAGCAACCAACATTCCTCGCGTATTACGACATCAAGTCCATGCCCCTCTTGGAGACCGAAACGTACACCAGCCTCCGAGCCAATCGGTCGCCTCGGGAAGCCGAGACGATCGGCAAGGTGGACGTGAAACGTTATTTCTGGGACCTAGTTTCGACGAGGCAATCGCCTCTCTTCATGCCGATCGAGCAGCTCACGGACGAGGAGGCCGAGGGCTTAGTTCTGGTCGCGACCGAGATCAGCCTCAAAGACACTGCAAACTCCGAAGCCGAAGTCCGGAAATGGTGCGCGGAAGAGCACATAGAGATGATGTCTAAGGTGCCCGGCTGGCTCCGGTCGCGGTTATTCCGAACATCGAATCTTGCGACCGGGAAGCCAGTATCGTTCCTGATTCTTTCCGACTATGCGAAAGAGAATGGATTGGACACTGAGGAATGTAGGGTTGCGACGGCAACGCAGTTGACGGAGGACGTATTTTCCAAGTATGCCAATCTACCCGCTAGGCGCCGGTACTCCCTCTTCTATATATTCGGGCCTGCGCCGCGAGATTTGGATAACCTATCTCGACTGCAGTCTGGGTCGCACTCGACGTTCCAGTCTCCGGATTTCAAAACCATCACCACGAATGATCCGACCCCATCGATCAGTTCATACGTTACGGTGCAGGATGGTCTCTCAATCCCATATCTCCTGGAGGGAAACCCTGATCCTAAGGCGCCCACGATTGCCTTTTGCAACTCCCTGTTGACCTCGCTGCACATGTGGGATCCGCTCGTCGCGATCCTCAAGGCGAAGCGGCCGCAACATCGTATATTACGGTACGACACGCGCGGTCGGCACTCGATCCCCTCTCCTCCGAAGCCCGCCACCTTGGCCATGTTGGCCGACGATCTCGACCAGCTCCTGGCAGCGCTCAGGATACCGAAGCTGCAGACGCTGATAGGCGTATCGATGGGCGGCGCCACGGCCCTGAAGTTCGCGCTGCGGCACCCGGCGAGGCTCGAGAAGTTCGTCGCCTGCGACTTCAACGCGGCCTCGAGTCCCGCGAACACGAACGCCTGGAAGGAGCGCATCGCCGTTGCGGAGAGCGCTTTCGAAGATGGAACGCCGGGCATCAGGAAGCTCGCGGGCCAGACCGTGGAGAGGTGGTTCCACCCCGCGACGATGGAGAAGAAGCCGGATGTCGTCCGGTGGATGACGGGCATGGTGGCGGCGAACGACGTCGAGGGCTTCAGGTACAGCTGCCAGGCGCTCTGGGACTACGACATGAAGGCGCAAATGAAGGACTGCGGTGTGCCGGGGATCTTCGCCGTCGGGGAGGGCGACGGTAAGGGAGCTCTGGTCAAGGCGATGGATGGGTTTAAGGGAAACCTCGGGCAGGACGGCGCCGAGCTCGCAATTGTACCCGAGGCCGGCCATCTGCCTATGTGTGAGAACCGGGCGGCGTTCTGGGAAGCTATCGAGAAGTGGCTGTGATTGCCGCGAGCCATACACGATCGGTCGACTCATTCAGCTTTCTTTGGGGAATATTATCTAACGCGAAACAAGCCCCAAGCGGCCGCTCGAGTCGCGGGCGTTCATACCCGCCCATTCATTCTCCCCTCTACGATTACGGCATTGGAGTAACTCCCGACTAAACTATTATTTCAGCGTGGTGTAGATATGCGTGAATAATGAACTGGTCGAGATTCGGATTAAGTCCCACGTACTCTTCTGGTTCGACGTGCGCCCTATCGCCATAGCCAAAAGCTGATGGGTACGAGTTCTTGATTTGGCTATTAAAAGACTCTTACGGGAACACTCATATAGGAAGGCGACAAGCTCTATCTCCGATATGTATGTATGTTGTCAGCAGATATAGTGATTTTCTGAAAGGATCCAAAGGGCTTTGATTTGTGGCCCTAGGATTGCAAGGGCAAAGGAGCTATAGCCTATATGTAACTGCTCCCACTCCCAGTTGTAGATGAGTAACCTAGAACAGCAACCTAGAGCCCCCCAGTCTGAAGAATTGCAACACGTTTGCCGACATATGTGTATATATTTGCCGTCCTGATAAACCTTCCTTGCAGCGTGCTGGCGACCACGACAAGCCTACTTATTGGGCGAGTGTTCCGGTCGGGCAGCATCACTATATCTTTCAAGAAACCAGCATTCTGGACCCCTATCGCAGGGAGTTAGTTCTTCGCCGAGGACACTCAATCCCGAAAACCCCACCCCCCACTTATTCTTGGCAAAGGGGCTTGGTTGGAGTATTTTCGCCGCGGGTTAACTAAACCCAACATAAAGCCTAAAATGACCGATAGACAATCTCGGTATACCATGGTGGTTGTGGTCATCATCGTAACCCGTAACTGGCAGCGGCATTAATCGAAAATACCTACCTCTACACGTAGGTACTTACTTGCGACGGTTGCCTACACATGCATACTGTATGCACTACGTTCGAGATACCAACCGAGGTAATGTTACATCATCAGGGCTTGAGGTGGATCCCGACGGGAGTACATGCATCGCGCCGAAATAATTCCCGGGTTCACGTGTGTGGAGCCCGTGTACGGGTCGCAGGGGTACGTACTATTAGTTACCTCCACCTACCCACTATATCCCATAGCGGGTTAGCAATGTATATTCCCATACATTGTCTATTGGCTGCAACTGCGGACATATGTAGCCATCGAATAGACAGTCCGAACTTTTTCCGCCGCCGAGTTAAATGCATGTTGCGCCCAATAAAAGTCCATAGGAATCTACATAGCTAACCTATCATGGTATAGAGTGGGCGAGTGGAGTAACTAAGAAGTAAAATACATCTGCGACCTGTATGTACGAAGATAACACGCCTCACCGTTTGATACAGAATCCCAGGAAGACGTAGTAGATGTGCACATGCACAACCCAGAGGAGCCCGGTTTCAATGCTCCGAATGATATCGGTGCTGAAAGCCGGCCCGACGGAGGGGAAAAGCTTATCTCACTTGGCGCACGCGATCCAGCCCCTTGGCCGTTACGTGATGCTGAATAAACCCTGAATCGAACCTTTACCAAGCTGATCTTCGCAGAAGGCTCTGTATGCCCGAGAAGAGATTCCCCTGATTGGTGATGGAATTTTGCGGTCTAGTTCCAGGTGGGAGGCGAAGGAGGTTGCTTGAGAAAAGGTGTTTAAGCAGTTGGCCGTTGGGCGGGTAGCTCTCCCATTAGTCCTACTAGCTAGTGATAAGGGTAGTCTTTTGTTACAGCTGAAAGCTCGGTAGCTCGCCCGGCTGCCCGTGTCCCATCAACCAATCCGTTTCTATCATGGCAGCATGGCTGGGATCATGCATGGCATCATTCGTTTCGTTCGGGCCTTGCAAACAAGAGTCGGCCTTGCCATAAGCCAAGGCTAGCTCTATACGATCCTTCCAGGAGAGGTACCGGGCCTTTCCGGCAAACGACACGTGACCCTTACAGCGACGCCACGGGAATGTTGATGTGGATGTGGATGTGGATGCGGATTTGAAATTTGGGTGCCGGCCAGAGTTGGGAGCTCTAACCAGAGTCTTAACGTACATAGGTAGCATTTTGCCTTGTCATACGTAGGTTTCTCCGAGAAGACTTTTACTTCTTGCCAATCGCCTCCCGAATGGGAATCATCTGTAGATGAATAACAGACGCGACGCGGAAAATTTGACAACTGAATTCCGACCAATGGAGCGGATCGCAAGAATCACAGAGCCCCAAAGCTCCAGAGTTCCAGAGTTCCAGAGTGCCAGAGACTCATCAGCCGGCTGACTGCGCAGGTGTGGCTCCCCTGGATAAGGTAAGGCAAAAAGACTCGGAACGAAGGAAAGCAGATCCTAGATTGGAAAGGCGGACTTCGGAGCCTGCAGAGCGCAGGGGAGCGAGGAGGCACCTGTCAGGTGGGGGTTCTGCATGTCTAGGGCAGTATACGTTGCAAGAATGGCGGCCCGTCAGAACTGTCACTGGCATCTTTTCTTCGTCGCTTTGGTTAAAAGGGTCTGGACCCAGATTGGCAAAACCCACCTGGGGCAAGTTCGGAGCATTGGGCCGGCAGTCAATCTAGCAGTCGCCTTGCAATCACTATCTGCCTGTTCGGGCCGCCAACGCCGGGAAAGTTTTAAGACCCCTGTAGCCCTCCATAATCGGGGGAGGAGGGGTGTCTACGTGGGCGTTTGACATTACCATGCCCCAAGATGCCTGCCGTATTTAGTCCCTGGGAACCCCGCGGGGGACCTCTTGAAAGCAGGCAATAAAAAGAGAGGGAACGGAATCTGAATGGCCGAGGTTGAAGGTACACCAAAGGTCAGAAGACGCAGACGCAGGAAATAGCCGCTGCCATGTCTAAGGCCGATGTGGTTCAGCGCCCAGCCGCCGCGCTCCCCCATCAATTCCAGTCGGGAGCGCTGGCGGCTGTGCCCAAAACGCCCGCTAACGTCAGTAATATGACCATCGCCAAGATACCCTCAACAACATCAACAACAGCAACAACAACATCGTCGACGACGACTACTTTATCCAAGCCGATAACGATATCGGATTTAATCACCAGCACCAGCAACGCCGGATTCAAGCGACAACGAAACGAAGAACACAAGAGCGACAGGACGAAAATTAGGGCAACGAGGATGGATTTCGCGAAAATTATGGATCCGCCTATTGTTAGCTTCTATGGATCCACACCCATTCCGTTACCATCGCGATTTGGCCACTTGAAGCGTCGCCTCGTTGCCGGCCGTGAAACCGTCCTGAAGGCATCCTGGGATCGATTGCTTGCTGCTCTCCGTGATGAAATTGCGCACATTGAGAGCCGTGGAACCGAATTGATCCCCATGATCAATTTCAGCGACATCGAGGATGCTAGCAAGGTGCAGCCCTGGAGCGCTAGTCTGAAACGTCATGGAATTGGTGTAATTCGTGGGGTCGTGCCCCCTGAGGCGGCACGCTCATGGGTCGAAGAGACCAAGAAATACCTGGAGGCGAATGAGCTCGAGCTTAAACCTCCCCCGGCTCAGGATCCGACATGTTTCGATTTCTTCTGGACCCCCGCTCAGGTGCGGTCCCGAGCGCACCCCAATGTGCTCAGGGCGCAGCGTTTCGCGATGACGCTGTGGAAGGATACGAAAGACGAGTTTGTTGCGACTCGATATCCTATAACCTACGCCGACCGAATCAGGATAGAATCGGCGGCCTCGGACGGCAACATTACGGTGAATGGGAGTCGAGTGGCCGCATCGCCCCAGGATAGCTTGATCGCGGCTGCGGCCGCCACTTCCTCTGAGGAAATCGCACAGGTAGACAACGGCAGTTTAGAGCGCTGGGAACAGGATGGATATGGCCGTGCCGGCCTGTACAATTCGATATTCGAAGGCGACTGGGAATCGTACGACGAGTGGGACCCGTCCGGACGGGTGAACGCGACCCCTGACTTATACAATGGTCAAGGAGCGTGTAGCATGCTCCGTCTGTTCCAGGGCATTATCGCATTGACGGAAATCGAGCCCGGCATGATCAAAATACTCCCGTCGCCGAAATTATCTACTGTTTACTTTCTACTGCGGCCTTTCTTTTCGCCCAAGGAGAAAGCCCCGGAAGGAGGCCGCAGCTCTGAGAAATGGGCCGCCTATCTTGATCCTTCAAACTGGACGCTTGACAAGGAGCAGTCCACAATAATACACGGCGCCGTAGCGGGCCATGCGCAGCGCGTAACTTCATCCTTCCATCCGCACCTCGAGCTCAAAAGGAGTCTTGTCGCCCCTCCAACGTTGCCCGAGGGCTCTTACATCATATGGCATCCCGATATCGCCTACCAGTTCTCCAACACGAACTATAGCACCAACGCTAGGCCGGCGACATCATCCGGCGAGGCCGCCTCCACCACCTCGATGCTGGTCTATGCACCGGCAGCCCCGCTCACGCAACAGAACGCGCTATACCTGGCCCGGCAGCGGAAGGCCTTCCTCCGCGGCCACCCCGGGCCCGACTTCGACTCTACCGGGACGGGCCTCGGCAGCGAGGCGCCTCACACCGGCCGCCTCACGGAAAAGGACATCAAGGAGGTCGGTGGCGAGGAGGGTCTGCAGGCCATGGGACTCGCACCGTGGAACCTGGGTAAGTCCATCGCGATGACGGCGGACCCGAAGAACGCGTCGCCCCCCTCGTCGTCGTCCTCGTCGTCCGATCCGAAGGACAAGAACAACACCTACAAGAAGGATGACGAGGAGTCGTCGTCACCGGCCGACGGGTCGCTGACCCCCAACACGCACGCCGAGGTCGAGGTCCTGAAGCTCGCAAACCAGATCCTCTTCCCGGATCGCTTCGACTTCTACATGCCCACCAGGGCGCCCTCGAGGGCGGCGTCGAGGGCGGCGTCGAGGGCGACGAGTCCCGTGCCCAGCAGGGACAGGGAAATGGATAGGGATAAAGGCGTAAAAGATTCTAACTAATTTTGATCGTCTCTTGTTTTGAGGGCGGCGGGGTGGCGGGGGGCGCCGGGAGGGGCTGGGATTGTCGTATACCTACATAGTACATACGAATGCATACATACACATACAACAACGAGGGGAGGTGGAAAGAAGAAGGAGATTTGTACATACCTTGGGCATTCCCCAAATGGATATATCTCGCGGCTGTTCGTCAATTGATGGTCAACCAGCCCGGAGCCGCTAGCCCCCCCGATTACAGGATCCCTGTTGCCTCTTCTGTGTGCCGGTTGTATCGATGTGGCGGCGTTGTTTGGCCACCGCTGTTTATGGTTAATGAGCTTTGATGTCGCCGGTGCATGCTTGGTTGCATCGAGCGGATTGTGTATAGTCGTAGAAGGCGCGGTTGATAGAAAATCCGCATGACTACATGCACCGAGGATAGCCCAGGGAGCACACGCAGCGGTCAGTTTTGTCAGCGGATCTACACACGTGCTTATAGCCTATGTATGAGGTAAAAACTCACAAAGATCACCTGGTCTCGGCCGTGTTGCTCATGACTGACTTGTGCAAAGACTGTGTCCTCGCCTGTTCTGACGGTGTAAAGGTAGCGAAGAGCTTGTTGTAAGCTTAGTGGAACAAAGAGTATTAGTAAAAAATGCCGCGGATATCTCGCCCCCTTTTCCCAAGACCGGCCATGGTCGAGTCTGGTTGTGTGCTTGTGATATTTGATGTGATGAAATGGGTACCGGCTGAAGATGTTGCTAAAGTGTCCTTGAAATAAGCGTCGTAATTATTGCAACGTGCCGGTTGAGAACGCCGCAGTTATGGTAACACCAAGAAGAGTTGGCCTGTATCACATAGACTCGGTAGGAGAGTTTCGTCCCATTAGGACACTTAACCCACGGACCGCAGAGACCAGATAGGAATTTTCTGATATCTCATGTGGTACGTATACTTTACTCCTTCTTCTATTCGGTTATCATGTTGCCACATGTTCAAGAGCCTATAAGCGCAGCAAGTGCATTCCAGTTCGAAAAGAAAGTAAGCATATTCTCTTTGGCCTATTCGTCTAAGTTGTAGTAATGAACGTGACTCTACCATTGTCTACTTTATCCATACTCTGGTCGTTTATGTCTCTACAGGCTGTTTGGCCTCCTCAGGGGGTTCCTAGAAACTGCTTAGACTCCCCTTCTCTTCATCGCGGCCTTGAAGATCTTCGCGAAGTCCGCCATGTGCGGTGTGTTCAGCATCTTGGCATGGATACCGGGGCAGTTGTGGAAGACGGCCTCGGTCCTGCTGAACTCGGTCCACCTCCCGAGCTTGTTCTCCCTCCAGTCGGCCCGGTCTTTCGCGGCGTACGTGGGGGGGTCCGCCACGAAGACGTCGAGGTTCTGGACGGTGCCGACGGGGTCGTACTGCGCCACGTTGACGCGGAAGTTCTCGGCGATGTCGCTGATGAGGCCCAGCTTCTTGCTGTCGACGGCGAGCGCTACCATGCGCTCCTTGTCGCCGATGTCTAGGATGTGCTGGATCGCCGCGTCACGATCGAGGGTGTGCATGTGCGGCGTGATCCGGACCATGGTCTCCTCGTCGATGAGCTCCAGGAAGAAGGCGATGTGCAGCAGCACGTCGATCCAGTCCAGGTGCTGCACGTAGTGCCTGATGTGGGGCGGGTAGTCGATGCTGGCGAGGAACTTGACCTCCTGGCCCTGCGCCTCGAGCACCTTGCCGACCTCGTAGGCGAGCGTCGAGCCGAGCGAGTAGCCGGCGATGGCGTAGGGGCCTTCGGGCTGCGTCTTGCGGATGTGCTCGGCATACGTGTCCGCGGTCTCCTTGATGGAGTGGAAGAATCGCTCGCCGGGATTGTACCCCCTGGTTCGGATGGCGTAGACCGGGCGCGTCGAGAAGTGCGCTGCGAGCGCGATGAACACCAGGATATCTCCGCTTCCGGGGTGGATGCAGAAGAGCGGCGTCTTCGACCCGTGCGGCTGCAGAGGCACAATGGGGTTGTACTCCGGCGGCTGCGACATCACGACGTCGATAGCAGCTGAGATGGCGCCGACGGTCGGTCTAAGGACATGTCAGTGCCACTCGGAAACGGTGAGGTAGGAGACCACTAGGCTTTCGTGAAATTAATAACGAGATGACTTACTCTACGAGCAGAACCGACATGGGAATACTGATCTTAGCTTCGATCGCCTCTTCGAGCATGGCCTGGAGGGTAATAAGGTTAAAGGAAGTTATTCCCAAGTCGAAGATAGACGCATTCATGCTGATGTCTGCGGCCGGTATCTCCAGTAGTTTGGCTAACGTCGCTTGGGCGACCTTCTCCGTCTTGGTCTCTGCAGCCTTGAATTTAGAATCTCGGTACCGCTTCAGAGCCGCTGAGTCTTCCTTCTCGAAGGTGGAGTATTCCCCCTTTTCGAACGCAGCGCGTACCTTCGTCCGAGAGATCTTGCCAAGCGACGACTTCTCGAGGAGCTTGGGAGGCAGAGGAATCAGGTGATCCGGCTTCTTGCCCGTAATAAGCGACACCGTCTTCGCAATCGCCGTGGCCGTCTCAAAGCGAGCATGGTCGTCTTCGGCTGAGTATGCGGGGGCATAGACCACACAGATATCTTCCGTAGGAGAGTTCGGGGCTCTGTGGGGGAATGCAGCCGTGTACGAGGGGATGACACCCGGGATTCCTTCCTCCTCGATGGCTGTCTCGATTTCCGTGGAGCTCCACTTCACGCCGTTTACAATGATGGTGTCCTTAGTACGGCCAGCAAGGTTCAGGTTGCCGTTCTCGTCAATGAACGCCAAGTCACCCGTTGTGAACCACCCATCCGAAGTAAAGGATTCCTTCGTAGCGGTGGGATTGTTGAAATAATGGTCAAACAGGATCGGCCCGGAGAGCTGTAGATCTCCTACCTCTCCGGCCTTCACGGCGACGCCTTCACTGTTCATGATACGCAATTGGATACCGGGAATGCAAGTACCCAGGTTGGCAAATTCAAGGCCTCGAGCGACGTCAGACGAAGGACAAGCCTTCGAGTAGATGCATCCAGCGCAAGTTTCTGTCATACCGAATCCTGGGCGGATAACTTCACCCTGGAGGCCGAAGTGGCGGAGTTCTTGGGTAAGAGCATCACAAGTCGCCACGACGTTTGACTCCCCACCGGAAATAAGAGCTCGCAGATTGGAAAGATCTGCGGTGAGTGAGGGGCCCGCAGCTACGATGCTGTCACGGAGTAGGGTCAGGAAGAAGTTGGGCCCGAACGTGTATACGATCTTGTGCTTGTCCAACAGCTCAATGTACTTCAGGGGATCCTGGAGCAGGGTCGATGAGGCGACATGGACTTGATCGGAACATAGGCTCATAGCGTGCAAGTGAACCTCTGTCAAACTCGCCACGTGATCCATGCCGATCCAGTTGAGGAACTTGTCACCGGGCTTGGTGCCGTGGTGTTCACTCTTGCCCCGGACAGCTCTCAACATTTGACCGTGGCGGAGCGGTACGGCTTTTGCACTTCCGGTGCTTCCAGAGGTAAGCATAAGGACTGCCGTATCGTTTTCCTTCTTCTCTACGGGAGCAACGGGCCCCTCGGAGCTGAGGGACTCGACAGCATGGATATCAAGCCCATCGACCTCGAGAAATTCCGGCACCAGCTGCTTCGTCGTCAGAACTACTGGTCCATTGAGCAGGCTCTGTAGGTGGAGCAGATGCTTCTTCCGCTGGCTATGGTCGTTGACGAAAGGGGTGGAGATAGCTGGAACGACTCCAGCGAGGGTGGCCGCCCAGAACCACTGGATGGTCTCATACTGGCTGTTGAAATGCAGAAGAACGATAGACGATGGAGTGATGTTGCCGAGTCCCTGCAAGAGGCGCGCCTTCTGAGTTGCGTCCTCCAACAGTTGACGGTACGTGACGGAGACTCCATTCAGAGATTGCTGGCCGGCAGCGTAATATATAAGCCCGGAATCTGAAGTCGAAGCTCGAGCCAGAAGCTGGGAGAGGTTCTCTACCGACTCAAGGGGCGTACTAGAGAACGCTCCCGTGGCATTGGAGATACCCTTCAGCTGTTTGGCTTGAGGCTCCAGTACTCCACCGGCAAAGGTGTCATCGTCTAGCTTATGAGGTGCCATAATGCTCTGTTTGTGCTAGGGAGAGTAATAGGTGCGTTTCTGGTTGTTCTACTCGGTCATAATGTATAAGAGAGGATGTCGGAGGTGGAGGGCTTTTATATACCATACGGGCGGCATTCAAAGCCCTGAGATGGGCGCCGATCTACGGGGCATATTATTTGGTGATGTCTATCTTCGCAGAGCAACAGTGGAGGGCATTTTCGGTTCCTTCGGAAGAGTTGATGCACAGTGTGCCATGCATTGTAGCTTCACCAGCGCATCCATGACCAAGACTTCCGTATAATCCTTTCTTTTTGCTGAGTCCACTGTGAGATACCTCGTTGTGATTATCATCGGTGATATTTCCCCCTTGTTGGGTGGGGGACCATGCATAAGTAAGCTTATATTGTAAAAAACCTGACGCTCCTGCCCCTTGAAAGCATCTTGACTTTGACCGATACGGTCAGTTCGGTCTAGGGTAATCGACGACTGGGAGTTTTGGGAGGTATTGTCATTATCAAAAGGGAACTGACACAGCGTGCGAGAAAGACCAGGGGTTTGGCCACGGTATACAGCCTAAGGATGATAGTAATACCTGCAAAATTCAAGAAACTAGTGGTCCAGGATTCATTGTAATCGAGTATAACGCTTCCCTGTCAGATGACCCATAGTCGAAGGTGACAACAATCAATAACTATTCCGCTTCATGATCTATGTAGCTTTACAGTTACAACGTGGAGTTATCATTATAGAACAACCTATGCTAAATAGGCTGCATATGAGCATCAGACCCGGGGCTCTGCATTTGGGATATGTCTTCCGGAACCAGTCGTTTATGCCCAAACCGTAGCAGTGCTCCGGAGTTTAGATTTTGTTCTGACGTTACTATACCTCCGCCTTATCAGGCCATCTCCAGCGAAGAGCCTCAGCAACTCCGGACCTTCTCCGGTCTCGGCAACCGGACCGTCTATTAGTAACGTGCCGAGTAAGCAGCCAATTCAGATCTATCCCGTCAAGCTTGCGCAAAGTGGAACGTGCCGAGTAAGCAGCCAATTCAGATCTACCCCGTCAAGCTTGCGCAAAGTGGAACACGCTGATAACATATCAATTGGTACAGATATAGGACCATTGGATCGGCTTTACAGCCATTGGTCTGAGTCAGACGTGTTCCAGCTCATCCGGCTCACTCCTCGAAACCGAATGCACGATGATCGCCTTTCCCTTGATCTGCCAGAGCACGTTTAGACGTTACGGGTGCCGACGTCGCTGGTGTGAGACGTATGTTGATGGTGATAGGAGGGTTGATACAACGGTTCCAATGGCGTTGGGTTTTCTTCGATTCTCTGTTATCTGGATAATGTCATACGCTGTCCTGGTTGCAATCGGAGCTATGCGGTCAGCAAGCCGGCTTGTAAGTGGAAGGGGTAATATTGCGCCCTATCGATAGGGCTTAAAGGGGCAGGTAACCCCTTTTCCCACAAGGTAATCAATTACAACTGCAAAGACTGGAATTTTTCAACTTACGGCACTCCAATGAATGAGTAAGCGACTTATCTACCATTGGGCTGATAAGGGTCTCAATCGTGGTGGAAGGACTGCCATTGCAGTTGTCGACCGCCGCCGGTTTGCCAGGTACGCATATCCAGCGCGAGTTTGCCGCTCTCGCCCACGTATACCTCCCACAGGCATTTGTTATCACAGACTGCGCTTATACGGATCATACATGATAGCATCAACAACTTGTAGCAAAACCGCTCGTATTTTTCTGTTAGATTGACCCCCCCTTTTGCGGGAAGGATTAATTTACTGCTGACACGCCACGGGGACCGTTTCCGTATCGTAAAGGTTTTACAGCGGTTATGCCACGTGCATATATAACGCTATTGCTAGCAATGCAATAGCTGCGCCGCTTTGCGACAGGTTAGGTCTGGGTCGGGAGCAAGGAGCGGAGTGCAGATTTGTCGCATTTCTGTCAAGGATCGTCACATATGCTTCTCTCACAGCCTCCCAGGCTGTCAGATGTGCTCCACGTTACGGTTATCTGTCCTTAGACGCCTGTCGGATGTTCACACCCTCGACGTCGAGGTTGTGCTCGACACATTTCCGTTTGCGGGTGAGTCTGAAAGCTTGTCCGAGCTAGGGTGTGCACTACCCATCCGCCCTCGCTAAAATTTCCACCCATGGGTACCCATGTGTGGACGTATTCGTGGTTAACCACCCACGGGTACAGTACCAATTGCAAACCCTAGTCTGGACTTGGGTCTCTTGGGCTAGCACTTGACCTCTTTCTTCCCAGGGATCGGGCTTATCAGCAGAAGGGACAGCGGAGGGGTTCGTTGGTCTGAAGCTGCAAGAACACCCATGCTAGCTCAGACAGGAATTCAAGCAGTTGGGGTTGTTGGCGGTAAGCAAGCAGAATCGCGAATGGGAATAGTGCGCAATGTGCGCTTACGCTGACACCTCTATCCCCGTGCTGGGGGAGCACTCACCTAATAACTTGTCATTCATGAAAGCCGGACCATACGAAGGCATCGAATACTCTATATCAGCAACTTATCACGTCGGCAAGATGTCGACGTGCATACTCGTCCACAAGTGGCGTTTGAGCAGTTGCCTCACCAGATATCCTATATCTGCTAGTCCTGTGCTTTTCTGTGAAGTTTGAATGATTCTCAACGATGAGCCATTAACTCACAGGAGTGCTATCGGAATAGATACTAGGCCGCTCGGCAAGTAAAGAAGGCGAACTCTGCAAGGGGCGAGATGGAGTTGCAACAGTAAGTAGAACTGTTTCCCGGCACGAAAAACGTATATCTCTGGAGTTCCTGAAGACGTGGCTAGGGGGGAAGATAATTATTTAAGATGACATTGTACGTCTCTTTGTTGAGTATATATAAATAAAGAGACCCCCATCCACCCAAGCCTCATCTGAATAAGTGTCCGTTGGGCATGGGCGTAGGTTGATGGATCACGTTGATCGGTTGTCGTTTTGAGGAATCCATGAGGTTCTGTCTCTGCCACAAATAGCCTGCCTACATCCTCAGGCCAGCAGCGCGATCCACGTACGTAAACCGTAGAGCCAGGTTCGGGTCTTACCAACTCCATCCGTTCATCAGCCGAGCAAGTTTCCTAATGTAACCCCCTTACTCTTTGCCCATGGTTGTGGGTCTAAAGGGGAGCGTTTATAAGGACTGACGGTAACCGGATTAACATATTCATAATCCTCCCCCCCCTTTCCATTTCTTCTTCTTTTCTGTCCTTGAATGCCACCCATGAGTTGAAATCCCGTTAAGCATTAGGTAACCAGTGGTCTAAGAAGACGGTAAGACGATATATGAAGACACCAGATAGGGTAGTCTGGTCCTGTAGAGGACGAACCTCTTCGTTTTGGCCGCTTCGAATTACAGAAGCCTTAGATTAGCAAGTTCCCGTTGGTTGGCATTTGCAAACCTACATCTGCCGGAAATTCCGTTTCCGCTTTCGTGGAAACCCTTCTAGCACGCTCATTCAAGTGCTATGGGCGGTTTGGGGACTTATTGGATTGTGGGTGTATATGCATAGAGCTAAGCTCCGTATAGGACTGCACGAACTCGAATAGAACCAATTCATCACATACGCCCACATCGAACGCCCAGGCCATAACCAAGCCCAACATAACTCACAGTCCTTCCTATGGTATACAGTAACACCGCCAAACAATCTCCAGTTGCGCCGTTGCACACGCCTAAGAAGCATGATTGGATCTAGCAATCCACCAAAACAACTCACCGACCCCCTCACCACCTCACCATCTTCCGATTGACAGGCCACCTCCCGCTATACATACTCCGACCACCACCGCCGCCCCAATAGTCCGCTCCCCCAAATTCCCCGTCGTCATGCTCCTGGCAGAATCTGCTGTCCTTGGCGACCTCGTTCCTGCACTCGTCCTCGAGGCACTCGTGGCGGGAGCAGTACAGCGCGGCGTCGCTGACGGGCTTCTGGCTGCAGTCCTTGGCGCGGCACCGGTGGCGCGAGCACAGCGTGCTCGCAGTCGCGTTGGCGATAGCGAGGGACGCGTTGAAGCCGCCGGCCGAGAGCTGGTTCATAAGGCCGAGGAGCAGCGGCGCCGGCAGCGAGGCGCCCAGGTCCGCCAGGCCCGCGTCGCGTGGGTTCGGGCACGACGGCTCGGTGCACTTGTGCGACGTGCAATAGTCGCCCGGCATCTGCTTGGGGTACCTGCAGCCGTACAGCCCGCAGGCGTGTTCGCGGCAGGCGTCGGAGCCGGCGAGGGCAACATTGTCGCATCCAGGCTGGTGGCACCGGTCTTTTGAGTCTAGCCGTGTGTTAATCAGTGTCAATAGCGTGCGATAGATCTAATGCCAGGTAATGCCACGGAAGAACACTTGAAAGGGGTAGGAGTCTTCGGAGATTCCCGGACAGGCGGGGTGACGGGAAGGGGTGTATTTAACGAAGACTTACGGTCCTCGCACTTGGCCAAGAGATTGCCATTAACGATCATGCGATACTTGCGACAGCCGTTCTCGGGACATTCGACGTGCTTGCGGCAGCGGCCGTTGTTGTCGATGTCGCCGGGCCTGTCGCAGGCGACCTGGTCCACGAAGACGGCCCTGCACACGTGGGCGGCGCAGTGCTTGCGCAGGCCGTATCTCTTCTCGTCACACGCGTCGACGGCGCACTCGTGGTCCTCGCAGTAAGTTCCACCGCCACCGATATGGTTCTTGGGCTTGAAGCAGCCGGGCATCTTGCACTTGTGCAGCGAGCACACCGTGGCCCCGACGTCGGCCAGCCGCTCCTCGCCGCAGTTCGTGGCCCCGCTGGCGCAGTAATGCCGGTAGCAGCGGACTCCCGCGCGGTTGACGGGGTCATCGTGCACCCGGTCTCCACAACCGCTGCTCTTGCACCGCCGGTGGACAGCGCAGAAGTTGTCCGCGTCGTTCGGGTCGCTGCTGTTCCCCTTGACGGCTATGTGGCACCCTTGCCCCTTGCAGGTATGCATGTTGCACCCGTCGCTGTTCTTCCGCTTGGCCGCCATACATGAGGCCTCCTGGCAGGCGGGGTCGGTGCAGTAGGGGCCGTACGAGTTGGTGGCCTGACTGTACCGCCGCACGTTCTTGCAGCCGACCTCTATGCACTGATCTGAGAAGGAGTCAGCATCGGCGGTGATGTCGGCTACCCATGGTGATCGGCGGGATAAACTTACGAAAGTCGCGGCAAAAGGAGACATCGGGGTCTGTTCTACGCTGGTTGCAGTTCGGAACGGAGCAATAAGTATCTACAACGTTGCGGTCAGCAGGAGCCCTCTATTCGTTCTTCCTCTGGAAATATAACATTAGCGAGAGGCATGTACACTCACGCCCTGCGCAATACCCTCCGCTCACTGCGGAGTTCGTGCACCGTGCGCCCCCCGAGGTTTTATCCTCGTAAACGCACGTGTGCTTGTCGCAGTAAAGTGAGTCTTGCCCAGGTGCATGTCTGCTCGGCCTTTTCCATTGCTTTCTCTTGCAGCCTCGTTTTTTACACGTGGGCTTAGGTCTCTTCGGGTCAGCGAATAACCACATGGCGAAGCACTCGATGGTGCTCATATACTGTGGATCGTCAGGATTGTTGGCCATGATAGAAAACAAGCGAAATGGCCAAGAATTGACTTAAGGGCGTGGTTTTGACTGTAGAGAGGAGGACCAAGATTAGTCACAGCAACCCAAACAGGGGACTGGTGTGTTTTATAGAGCGACTAGGGCCTGCCAAACATGACGTGTTAAGGGGATTTCGCTGAGGCGTGTGACTTCAGCTTATTCCTGTCAAACACCCGGAGCATCTTTAGGTACTACCCACTATCAGAATAGCCCCTGTGAGATGAAGGCTTACACGGGCGAAAGATTGCCACACATTAGGCACACGGCAAGGTATTACGGGGCATGTACGCAGCTGCCATCTTGTATGATAGATCGGCAGCCTCCATGAGTAAGTTCGTTGATAACTGTGATTCGGATTTCAAGCGATTCTGAAGTGCTAGGGAGGTCATTACTTATATCGTGGCGTTTGCTAAAGTCGACAAGATCAGCCGAGAGCCACAATCTGCCCTGCAAGCGATGGAGACCATGAAAAGGCTGATCATATCTGGCCAGTTTGTCAACTTCCCTGAGCTCGATGATTCAAAGTAGGGTTTAGGCGCAAACTACTGCCTTCAGGCAATCACGGCTTGATAGACTCCGTCGATTCGGGAAGAGCTCTCGTGAAATTGCTTTCAAGCTTACGCTATAGGAACTCATGGACGACGAGTTGTATCTGAACAGGGGCACTTGACCCTGAGCGTCCCCGATAGTTGGTATCAGGCCTCGAGAACGAGCGCCCGGATACCTACAGATCATGCCAGTCTCCACCCGTCTGCGGGAGTATATCTAGCGATCAAGATCCAGCAGGGCGGACAAGCAAAGTTGCTGTGTTACAGCTGAATATTAGAGCCATTGGTGCGGCCTTCGACATCCAATGACCTGAAGCCGATGTTGTGTATCGTGTCACGACAACGGCCCCTGTTTCCTGCATATACTGCAGCCCTACCAGACGGAATCGGCATATTGGCGCCACACAAACGGCCAAGTAGCCCGTGTTGTCCTGAACCGATTCATTTTTGGGGGTATCAAACATGATACAATGAACATTTGACCACGACGCATGGCGACATCTTGTCGTCATCGCCCCTTTTCTTCCCAATCCCTGATGCCGAAACGGCCCGGTCTTCGGGTTCATCTTGTCGGCTTTGCCTTCATTTAATTTAATGTCCCATTCGCCGAAGTCAGTGCGTTAGCCGTCTCCCGTTCTATGGCAGCTTTTAGGTCTAACAGTGCGTCTTCTTCTCGACTAAGACTACTTTCCTCTTGTTTTAAACTGGCGCCTAATGCCTGCTCCATAGCGGTTTCTATCGATGAATTTTGCGCTACAGCAGCCTCTGCAATCGGCCGGGCCTGGGGTTGGAGCTGGGGCTGTGACTGTGGCTGTGGAGGCTTAGATTGAGATTGGCTTTGCGATGGCTGCTGTTGCTGTTGAGGATTCTGAGCTTGCGGTTGCTGCTCCGAGTATCGTGGGTGTGGCTGTGGCTGTACAGCTAGCGATGATTTGATATCGGGTTGGGGCTGTTGTATCTGTTGTATCTGTTGTTGCTGCTGTTGATGTTGATGCTGCTGCTGCTGCTGCTGGCGTGGTTGCTGGTGTGGTTCATGTTGCTGGGGTTGATGTTGTTGTGATGGCCGCTGCTGTTGTTGGCCCTGCTGTAACGGGCATTGCTGCTGAGCCTGTTGCGAAGGCTGCTGCGAAGGTTGCTGTTGAGGCTGTTGTGGTTGTTGTGGCGACGGCTGCGGTTTAGCCGGAAGAGGAAGATAAACCGGTTGAGCTGCAGGCATAGGGGGACGTGGTGCGGGCGCGGGCGTGTGAGCAGGCGTCTGCACAGGGGGTTGAGATACCCTCTGAGGTCCCGGCTGCGGAACCGGATGAGGCACTGTCTGTCCCGGAGTAGCAGGACGACTCGCAGCCGTCACCGCCGGCGCCGGGGAGGCCTTCGGCGCGTGATTCTGGAGCCCACCTGCCAAGGTTAATACGCCGTTCATGTGTGCCTGTTGTTCTTCCGACTTCGCCTTCTCCTCTGCCTCCTTCCGTGCGGCCTGTGTGGGGGCACGGGTTTTCAGTTCGCCCGTAACACAGTGAAGGTAGTAGGGCATCTCCGAATTCGTCTTGAGGAAGAACAGCTTCAGATTCCTTGCTTTATCTTTTAGTTGGACCTGTGTCCGATCGGCGAGGATGTTGCTCATGGACCCGTTGGGACCGAAGAGGCCCAGGATTTGGGACCAATGAGGGCCCTTGACCATATCAAGACCCATCATCAGTGCCTTCTCCTCCTCGGGACTCCAAGGTCTCCTAGTAGAATGAGTGCCTTCTCTGCGTGCATGCGTTGAGGATCGCGCAGCCGCAGCTTGTCGTGCTTTTTCGTAAAGGGCGGGTGTGGTATCACTTTGATTGGGTGGAAGTGCGTCAGTTTGTGTTGAATATGGATGCTGTGCATTGTTGCTTGGCTGTTGATGATACTGGTAATATCGCGCCTGTGGCTGTGCATGCGGAGAATGATAGTTGGCGTGTGACGACGTAGCATGAGTTTGAGCTGAATTTGGTCAGCAACTGCGGTTCGCGCTTGGGGTTTAGGGTTAGCTTACTGATGGATTGAGGCGGTGCGGTAGGATGATATTTATTCTGTTGAATGCTCTGGAGCGCAAGCATGGTAGCCCTAGACGCACTTTCTGCCGCAGAAGCAATGGCTGATGGCAACTCCAGTCCCGAGGATGCTTCCTTAGCTTGCTCAGCAGCTTTAGAAATATTTTCAGCAAGAAATCTAGACAGGTCGTCATGGTTGAAGGAGCCATCGCCGCTGGCTGACTCTACCGCACTCTGGGCAGCCCTAGACGCCTCGGCGATAACAGCGTCCAAATCAAAAACCCCATCAAGTCCGTTGCCATTCGTCCCTGCGCCTTGCTTATTGCTTTCAGTCGGAGTTTCCATCTCGATGGCTGCTGTGCCCGATTTCTTGATGGTTTCAATATTGTCGTTAACAAAAGCGTTCAGGCTATCAAGAAAAGCCTCATAGCTAAATTGCTTGCTAAGAGCCTCTGTGCGAAGTTAGATACCCATAGAGCTAATTCCTTGTCATGCACATACGTATGTTGTTAGGGTCATTTGATTCGTTTAGCAACATGGCCTTGCGAGCAGCAGCGTTCGCGATGAACCGAGTCTCGGTCTCATTCAGAGGGATGTTGGGATGGTGCGCCTGTAACCTCCCTCGGAGTTCCGTCGTAAATAAGCTCTCTAGTACCTCATCTTTCGGCTTCTGTTGTTCACTTTCCAGTGTTGCCAGGTATATCTGGGTCTTTAAGCTGAGAAACAATTCAGCTGCATCTTGCGGCAGGGCTTGATCTTCCGCAACAAAAACCTTAAGGAACTGCTCATTAAGTTCCTCCCAGCAGATTTCGTTGGTGCTGAACACGCTTGCGCACAATGTGGCAAGGTTAACTATCCTGATGACCTCTCTGCCCTGTCTCGCGAGATTGAACTTTGTGGCATCTAAGAGTGAGTGGTCATCAGAAAGCAAGCGGCGCTGATCGTCAAAAGTAGACTTGAGAACCGCATACTCCTTTGCGACCTCAGAGTCCGGATCGTTTCCGACGCCTAGCACTGCCATCGTATCCTCCAGGGACTGCTCAGACCAAGCTATCAAGATATCAACAGCCTAGAAATCTATCAGCTCCCAGCTATGATATGGGAAAAGGCATGTATGGCTTACAAGATTACCAAGAGCCGGTATGATATGTTTCCGGCATGTGTAGTAGGCTGGATTACTCCATATAGTATCCGGTGGGGTCTTCTCATCGGTCTCTGTGCCTGACTGTCGGTGGCTGGATTCAACCTGGGCCTCCTTGATCGCATTCAGAATATCCTGGGATAGGTCGTTGTCATCGTGTTGAACGTGGGATTCGTCAATGGGTTTGAGAATATCCTCGGAGACATCGTCGTGGTCTGGTTTAACCTGGGATCCATTGATAGCATTAAGAATATCTTGAGATATGTCGTTATGGTGGTGTTCTGGCATGAGCTCCTGCATAACCGATGCCTCAGCTTGTTGAACGAGGCTTGCGATGTCGACGACATCATTTTCGGCAGGCTCGGTCTTTAAGCGCTTCTCGTCTCGAGAATGGTCCTCGCCAATACCATCGTCATGTGTCGACTGCGACCGCGATCTCTTAGGGGCCGAATGGAATGGTTCCTGTAGCGGTTCGTGCGGTTGTTCTTGCGGCGGCTCGCGGTCTATTATCATAGCATCCTCTGCTGGCGGTTCATGCTTTATCGGGGGACCTATGCAGCTAAGATCAGTACTTGCTATAGTTATAGGCTATCTTGATAGCCATAGTCATTGCAGGAGCGGTACAGTCCATCTCCTAGATTATTTACTGTGAACAAGTCAGGAGATATACGTATAACATACTCGTCGGAGGCATCTCGACTGTAGCGGTACCAGCCGATGATATCGCTGCTTGGGCCGCCGCCGCAGCGATGGCATCCGCGACATCAGCCATTGATGAACGAATCTCAACTATGCGACAAGGATGACATTGATACGGAACCACTGGACACGGATTGCGTTGACGTCGCTATCTTAACTGAGGGTTGTTGACGTCGAAGGAAATTTCAGGGACAGACCGATAAGGATGCCCTTATTTCCAGCCCCAAGATTATCTTATCGCTGCGATACACAGAAATCACAAGAGACTCCACCGAATTTGAAAACGACGTTGCAAATCCAAAATCACATTTCATGGGGATAGAGAGCGACTCCCTATAATGTTTACGAACGCTCTCCCTTAAACTCAGCCCGGCTGTGGGTAAGTAAAGTCCATAACGAGATACGGACCAACTCCTGTACTTGTTGAATATACCACGAAGTGTAATGCCTTGGAAGTTATAATTTCTACGAAGTACATAAGAGCACTACAGGCGCCACGTGCTGCCACTTATCCAAAACACGATTTTACCTGTATACTGTCATAACATGATGGCAGAAACCTGTTACAGTCATAATTCTATGCAGAACCCACATTATGTAATTGGCACAGTGGAACTGAAAGAACTGAGCGAGATTGGTTGCCATTGCGTCGCAGTATTCCCCCAACTATGGAACAAGCATCTACATTTGCATTGTATGAGATCAAGGTTTTAAGAAAAGGAAGTCTATAGAACCTAACGTTACGAAATATGCAATATGAACCTGCCGGTAAAACATGCATACATCTGACGAACGGCAAAATGGCAGTACCTTTAATATTCTTCTGTATATTATGGGCCAAGTTTAACCTAACAACACAATACCATTAATAAGAATGCTTTAAACTACTTCCAATTTTTGATTAAAGCAACGCGTCAGTTACCTGTACTGAGAATTGTCGGAGGTGCTGTTATTTCGCCGTCCGTCGCATAGATCTGTATAGGTACCGGGATAGTAGGTATTTCGGCCCCGTTAAGATGGCGCGGCTGCTTAAACCGGAGACGGGCAAGATTGCAACTACGCCTTACCAGAGCGCGTCACCAATGCCGTAGCCCCTCTATTACCTCCGTTAGCCGTAAAGCCTTGGGTGTTGAAGCACCCTTCTCTGTGCAGGTTGACCGGCTGGTCCGTTGGTTGTCGGTCGTCATAGATGTTTATCGTCTTATCACCCTTGCTGCATACAGATGTTTAAGTTGGGGTCCGACTCTTTAGAACACGCGGCACCCGCTCGCTCTGCTTTGACCCGAGATGACGTCTGTTCAACTCACCAAGGCACAAGGGGACGGTAGAGAACCCTGAGGAATTTCAAAGAGATTCGAGACTCACTCTTGGACTCTCGAGTATGAGCGACGTTTCCGGGTAAAATATTATCCTCAAGTCGAATCATACAGGAACGGGACACATAGGCGCCACCGTTGTCAGCTAAGCTATGTCCTCGGGTGCCAGAAGCCTACACAATAAGCGGTAGCGGCGAAGACGCTAACCTAAACTAGCAGTACACTCCATAAAACGTTAAATTCTTGCTATTTGAGTGGCTACGAATTTCCTATTTATTCCTCAGCTAAACTGAAAATGTAATTACCGCTTATTGTGTAGGCTTCTGGCACCCGAGGACATAACATGAGACATCTAAGGTTTCGCCATCATGTTGGGGGTTAGGTGCGCGTCTCCATGCGTGAGGGGCAATGAAAAGTGGGATTTGCGGGGTATACTTATTGCTGTTGATCGTGTACGAAGAACGGGAAACACAGCACCAAATCTATCCACCTTTGGTCGATTACTAATGCTTATTTTGCTCGAAAAATTAACTGATACGCCTAATCTACTCACGTCTATAGATTCAAGCTAGCGAGTCCCGCCCGTCTAATTCTAGGTCTGATGCATGTATCTATAGTCCTGCTCCGTGGGTAGGATACCACATGTTCACCTATGTTGCCCGGTCACCCTGATTAGCTCCCGCTAGCCGAGCTTAGGACGAACGGAAGGAAGGGGAGATCTCGAGTGACCCAATTCGTCATTGGTATGTCTAGGGGACTCGGACCCGGTGAATGGAGGATTTGCAGCGGCCCGTGGGGATGCCGGAACTAGATGGCGCCATACACCAATCATTCGGGCACTGGGCTGGCCGCTATATGTACCCTATGTTAAAGTGTATTGGGGAAACACGAAGTGGCCTCTCATGCCGGGTGGCGGGTGATCGCACGCACGATGGTCCTGCTTCACAACTCCCTCAATGTGCCTCCACCAGAGCCAAAATCGGCTGGACAAGGGTTTGCCTGAGTGTTTATATAGATACGTCTAGTTATGAGTGGAGAAAGGGTTGTCTATTGGAATCCCTGTCTAGACAATATAATTGCTGAGGTGACCTCGTTATTTGATATAACGACGAGGCAAACAAAAAAGTATAAACTCCAGATAAGACGGCAATTCACACCGACGACAAAGGCCAACATTACTTGGGTGGCTCTGACTCCAGCGCTAAAAGGAGCCTCTGGGCTGTTACGAAAGATATTAGTGGAACATTAATAATGACTCTATAGTTGGCAGTAGGTAGCTTTCAGAGACCGAGGCGTATGGATGCCCTGCCCAAGCTCCGACAGACATATGAGAGGCGACAATAGTGGAGAAAGGTTATCCTCGGGGGAACTACTGCACCCGATCTATGGGGCTGTCCACTCAGATACCCCCGTCTGAGCCCCCGCAGCCCCTGGAGATTGGCTTTAGCGGCACAACCCCGTCATTTACCCCGCTTGGGGCTTTTGAGCTTCGGGTCATAAAGATGCCCCAATGTTCCCCTTCTCTTGTCCTGGAGGCACCATATCGGCCTTTTCACCACTTGCCTGCCCCAAGGTCACCATTCCTTATATATATCAAAGAGATACCAGAGAAATCGTTCTAATAGCCACCAATTTTAGTAACCATTGTTGAAATCATAAAACTGCAAATATGCCTCTGACCGTTGAGCTCAAGACGCCACTTACTGGCCCATACCAGCAACCCACTGGTCTGTAAGTGAACAGCGTCCACTCAAGCATTGATTAAATAACTGTCAAATCTGAGAACCACTTCGGTCCAATGCTTGTTATCTAACTTTTGTTGCTTCCAGGTTCATCAACAACGAGTTTGTTGAGGGCGTCGACAAGAAGACTTTCGAGACCATCAACCCCACCACGGAAGAGGTGATCTGCTCTGTTCATGAAGCCACGGAGAAGGATGTCGACATTGCAGTAGCAGCGGCGCGGAAAGCTTTCAACGGCCCATGGAAGACGACCACGCCACAGCAGCGGGGGATCTACCTGACCCGGCTCGCTGACATCCTCGAGAAGAACTCTGATCTGTTGTCTGCCGTGGAGTCGCTTGACAACGGCAAGTCGATTAACATGGCGAGAGGCGATATCTCTTCGGTCGTTGGCTGCATTAGATACTATGGTGGATGGGCAGACAAGATAACGGGAAGCACCGTCGAGACCGTCCCGGACCACTTCAACTACACGAGATATGAGCCGGTACGTCTTCGAAAACTGACACCGTGAATAAGAAACATAAAGCGCTAATACGAAGAGTGTACAGATCGGCGTCTGCGGTCAGATCATCCCATGGAACTTCCCATTGCTGATGCTTTCCTGGAAGATCGCGCCGGCTCTTGCGACGGGTAACACCGTTGTGCTGAAGACCGCCGAGCAGACACCGCTCTCGGCTCTCGTGTTTGCCCAGTTCGTTAAGGAGGCCGGTTTCCCTCCCGGTGTCCTCAACATCATCTCCGGCTTCGGTAAGGTTGCCGGTGCTGCTATTGCGTCGCATATGGATATCGACAAGGTTGCCTTCACTGGCTCCACCCTCGTCGGTCGCAGCATCATGAAGGCGGCGGCTTCTTCCAACTTGAAGAAGGTAACGCTGGAGCTCGGCGGCAAGTCTCCCAACATCGTTTTCAAGGACGCCGATATCGAGCAGGCTATCTCCTGGGTCAACTTCGGTATCTACTATAACCACGGCCAGTGCTGCTGTGCCGGCTCGCGCATTTACGTGCAAGAAGAGATCTACGACAAGTTCATCGAGGCCTTCAGGAAGCGGGCGGCTGCCAACCCCGTCGGCGACCCCTTCGACGAGAAGACCTTCCAGGGCCCGCAGATCAGCAAGCTGCAGTACGACCGGATCATGGGCTACATCGAGGAGGGTAAGAAGGACGGCGCGAAGATCGAGGTAGGCGGCGGCCGCCACGGCGACAAGGGTTACTTCATCCAACCGACCATCTTCAGTGGCGTCACGCCGGACATGAAGATCATGAAGGAGGAGATTTTCGGCCCCGTCTGCGCCATCGCCAAGTTCAAGACTGAGGAGGAGGTCATCGAGCTGGCCAACGACAGCACCTACGGCCTCGCCGCCGCCCTCCACACCAACGACCTCAACACCGCCATCCGCGTCAGCAACACTCTCAAGGCCGGTACCGTCTGGGTCAACTGCTATAACATGATCCACCATCAGGTATGTATAAAGCGTCTCTACCCCAGATAATCCTAAGATGTCTTTACTGTGTTGTCTTCTGTCTTGCTGATTTCGATCGCAAATTGCTAACATGTTTCTCAGCTGCCGTTCGGCGGTTACAAGGAGAGTGGTATCGGCCGCGAACTCGGCGAGGAGGCTCTCGCCAACTACACGCAGCACAAGACGGTCAACATCCGCTTGGGCGGTCCGATATTCTAAGCTGCAAGCTTTTGACGTGGAGGGGAAAAGCAGAAAGCAAGCAAGATGGGCCCTATTGACTGTACCGCCATAAGTGAGAAAGCGAGAATTACGTCATGGTCACTTACTATGAGATGGGACTTGGACATGGGGTGTAGATGAAGGGATGAGGGAACCCCATGATACCGTTTTGAGTGCGGCAAAGTGTATATAAGTCATACGTGTCATGAGACGGTTGAAACCAAATTGAACGAATTCTGTAACCAATGCTTCTCACGCAACCCTAGGCGTAACATCTTGAAGGCATGATCTGTTGTGTCGTTCATTATTGGACAATGATACCTCGATAGTCCCGTAGTAGGAGATTCGAGAGGCAATGACAGGGCAAGGTCCGCAACAAATATTACTTGCAATGATCAGGCGTTACCCGATTGTACAGGCTACACGACAGTTGACGAGAGCTAATCGTAGGAAAGCCAGGTGCGGCTGTAAGTCGGGGGAAGGGTGTTACTGCAGGTCGGACTACTACCGCGTCTACCCGGGAGTACGAGCGCGGCACAGCTGAATTTTCCTGCTGCATTGAGGCGGGCCAGGCACATGAGAAACCTTCATATCAAGCCCCGCGATTTGGTGAGCTGTTACGAGAAGCGAAGGTCTTATTGCGCCTTTTGTCGGCGATGCAGCTTCTCTGATTGTCTTGAATACTAGGTAAGTGTTTATTATATGTGCGACCTCTCCACGGGGTCGTGAGCGTGGCTAGAGTCTTGATGTCACAGTAAGCAGCACATCGACTGCCCGAAGCGGGGAGGGTGTGGTTCGGCCAACATACATGTATTCATACAGACCAAAACACCGCAAGCGTCATCATTGCATACCTCTGAACCTGAGGCGAAAGAGATGTGCTTTTCAGTCTAGGGAGAGCGACGTAAAACCTTCCCAGCTAACCGCCTGCGTCTACAGGGAAAGGCTTGGTGACGTTTGAACCTGGTTTCGGGGCTGCAGCCGACTGGACGCGTCTCAGCTTCTCAACTCCCCGCGCAGGAAAGCGGCTCAATCCCAGGCACCTAGCGAAGTAGGTAATAAGCTCCCCGTGCTCCTGCGGGCGGCACAGCTGTGTCAGCGAGCCGTCCGGTGGTATACGGACACACGGCGGAGAGTAACAAAATTCGTCGCTCTGCTTTTCTAGTCTCATCTTCTGCCTGCATACCTAAGTTACATCTGGGCGGGCCCCTCGGCAGGTCACCGATCTGTTTGTGATAGGCGCGGGAAGCCGAAAGCAGCTCCACACCTGGAGGCTATCGGGAAGCTTCGTAGTTTGATCGTCGTGGTTGAGGTTGGGTTCTTTCTTCGCAACGTGACAGCTTGTTGCCCTTTGGAGGTGAGCATACCTACGGCCCGCGATTGTCGTCTCGTCCCCAAGTTTCGGGGGTGGGACTTTGATTCAGGGCGTTACCGAGCGCCAACGGGTATACATATTGACGCGGTGACAGAACCTCTTGTTGCGGCTGCATTACCCCCTTGATGGAATCAAGATGCCATTCCAGGGCATATTCCATCGCTCAATCGAGGTGAATACCAACGCGATATGGACATTAACTCAAAGATCTGGTTCATCGTATTCGGAATTAACTACCTAGGCAGCATGCCCTGTGACAGTCGTACTATGTCCCCGACTGCCAGAAGGCTTCACCATAACCGGTAACCGCATTTTCCGTCCGGGCTCTTGAAAATATGGAACATCGGTAACCAATTAACCACATAGGTCCGACCTTTTATGGAGTATATTGCTATTTAGGGTTAGGGTCATTACCGCCCCTTGCTGCTGTGAGGCCTTCTGACAGGCGGGAACGTATAGCACCCGCTATGCGTATCCTGGGAAAAGTGGTGAGGCCGATTATCCCATGCTTCGGAATGTTTAGGAGACTGCAAGGTAGGCTCCACGCCAAAGCACATGGTTGCGACGGGACTACCATGTATCGTGATGGCGCCTTCAGGTTTGATCTTCGCCAGGGTCTCCCCACGCAACGTGACATATCCACCCGAAACGCCGGACTAGGGCCCTCGATTGACGGGGAAAGAGAACACATGTGTACGGCGAATCTCATAAGAGCTGGGGTAAGAAGATGAGGGCTATCCACGTCGCTCACGATCCGTACATGCCCTGGAGGCTTGTATCCGTTGCCAGAGCCTCTACCTGGGCTGCCTGGGTGTAGTTCGTTGCAATCCCCTCGGTCAGCAGTATAGAGTGAAAGCTGCATACTCTCCGTCTACTAGTACGTCGTTTAAAACCGACAGATCGAGGATAACCAACACGGCGTCAGAACATGGCGGTGGCCTCAACACCTCCGCTCGCGGCGCTCACGACCGTGTTTACCCCGCCATGCGCAACGACGTGGCTCATAACAACATCAAAAATACCATCACAATATCCCCCTTTTCCGACAGGGGGCCCATTTTCTTGCAATCCGCCACAGTGGGCAGCTAATATCGCGGACAAAGGCTTCCAATACTACTCCCCGGCGATCTGCCCAAGCGGGTTCGAAGTAGGGCCCGACTGTGAGGTTACAGCCACGAGGATCCCAGAGGAGGAATTTCCCACCATTAGAGCTGGAGAACAGGCTTTCTACTGTGTCCCAAGGTAAGTCGACGGGTACAATCGAGCTCAGCGGTGGTTACCCACTCTCCGAGGGTAGAACAAGATGGAGACTTATTCGTGAGCCTCATCTAGTGGCTATAGGTGCACTTCAGACACGACAGATTTCCGCGGCGGTATATGGGGATACACGGTCGCAGGACCAACAAGCGGCAGCTTTGCTGATTGTACAGTTGGCCCTGCGTTGCAGATACGGTGGAGGGAAGAAGACTTGGAGTCTCTCGAAACGGATCCTTTGACCCCTACGATGGTAGATAATGGCCCAGCCACAACAGGAGCCATCACAACGCGGGTCACAACAGATATGGACACAATAACTACCGAAGCGACGACTGAGGCTACCTCCGTTCAGGCGCCTGGCACAATGGACGAAATGGGGCCACCTACCAGGTTTCTTACGGTAATTACAACATTGACCTTATCCGGAGGGTCAATGACGGTATCAACTGTGACTACAGGTATACCAGAATCATCTCCATCCCCAACCAAGGCAGCCGAGGAGAGTCGAAGCAGCTCGTCTGCCATGCCAAGCTCACAGCCGAATGACAATGACGATAAGATCGTCGATAATCCTACAGCCCTCACAACCATCTTTTTGGCAAGCCTACTGGTCGGCTTGGGATTGGGAGCAATCGCATATGTGTTTTTTCGACGTTCCCGTAAGAATGTGATTAACCAAAGACGCCGAGAAAATATAATAGGTGTGGGTGGCTGGGTCCAACGAAGCAGTGAAAAATTGCAGGCTGTAGTCGAGCTCCAGGGTAGCAGCCCACCGGCATGGCAGATGAGAAGGACACGTGCTGAGCTCGGAATGGATGGCCCGACTCCGGAGATGGACACTGGACAACCTCTTGGGACGAAGGACAATCCAGCAGAAATTGACAGTCGCGAGGTTGCGTCGCATCGACACAGGTGGAGTTGGCTCTCCCACATGCCAACAACGCTGAGCACTCGACCGATGAGACCGGAACGTGCGCAATCCAAAAGTGGGATCGCGCCTCGAAGAACGGGCTCTGTAGCTTCTCAAGCTTCGACAAGCAGTATAAGCTCTGAAACCTCGGATAGGGTATTGCTATCCCTACACAGTCTGAGCTAACAGGTGTATAGGAGCGGCAGAGAATCGTGGGAGCGGTTAGAGGAGCAAGCCGTCTGCGTAAGCTTCATGCTACGGCAAGGGAAGTGTCATATGAGTGTCAATCAATGACAATGTTGTAAGATAGTAGAAGGGCGCATTTTTGGGCCTAAGGTGACACAGACGCGGGCTGGCCGGACTCATGAAATACCCCCAGAGTTAAACATAGAATTAAAGTTGCTTTTGCCATTCACAGAACGATTGTTCTGGTGCACGATCCATCCGTACAGCATACAATACCAATCAGTGACATGCTGAGCGGGTTTAGGCGCGACATAGAAGAGGTAGCCATGCGAGTCGCACCACAGCTAGCAGGGGATCTTACGCGACCGAGGATCTTACGGGGATAGTGCCATAAGCAATGCCTATTCATAGAAACATGATTCCCGCTGCCTATTTTTGACGGGCGACTGGAACGGATGACGGATGATGGCATATGCATGCTGTTCCGATGTCCGCTCCAGAGATTTGGGTTGCTCTATTCTACTGAGGGTCATTGCTGGCGGTGCAGTTATTCTGTGTGAAGTAGAAGAGCCTGACGACTCTGGTCGATTCGGGTGTTCCTCGATTTGTGGTAGCAATAGGAGAAATTCCCCAACAAACATGGCATGTAGGACTCTATTCTCGCTGCGTGTTTGCTGGTGGCGGCATCGGGCTACCAGGAAGAAACTGGAGATGGTAAGTTAGAGAAGGCTGAGAAAAAGAGTCATGTGAGATGGGCGAGGAGGCCTCTTTATAAAATCACCAAGCGGAAGATCCATGACCAGCTGAAAAGGAAGCGCCTCGCATCCGGAATCGTCAGGGCGGGCTGGGGGCTAAAGATAGGCACTTCGAAGGATTTTATGCTCGAATATTTTGAGGCTGAGAGCCTCAGTCTGCATTGACCAAAATAGCAGAGAGGTATGAATGGGCGCAGCCACCCACCTCCTTTGGTAGAACATCACCCTTATGCAATAAGCAAGACCAATCCTATTTGGGCTATAATTTTATTTTCCTGCCTTGACAGCTGGATTTTCCTAGTAGCCTTTAATAGACTCACCGTGCCACCCATATGCAAAAAGCTAACGTTTTAGGTACGATTTTCAATTAATTATTATCATTAATACATTCCGTTTCTTTTCGCACTTACTTGCAACCTGGCGCACTGCAACAACAGCAGCAACAACACTACCGCATTAATAGTTAACCTAACGGATGATTGATTGATTTCTTTATATATTGTTGTAATAAGTCACATTTTATGTAGTACTAAAATGCCACAGACATGTTCCTGCAATGCTAGTATCAATTGAAAACGTTACAAAATACCTACATATAAAAACAGGTGTATTAGCTTGGTGCAGGAATTGAAGATGTACAGGCGGGGCACATACAGGCTGCCAGGAAGCTGACAGCTGTCAAGGCGCCTAGGAAAATAAAAATATAGCCCAAATAGGATTGCTCATGAACAATGTTTCCTCCCGCTGCCCACGTGCGTGCACTAAGCCTATTAGTTTCTTAGCACTCGATTCGGTGGATCACAACCATATGGCGTCTTCACTTGGGTATCCATCTCCATAATATCACATCTGCGTCTCCGATCCCAGATTGCGGCTCGGCAATGCAGGTGCATGTTCTGCATATGGCCCCTTATTTGACGTACTCAAAAACTACCTGAATACTGTATACTTACGTTTATACATTTTGACAGAATCAGCCTGCACACATTGTTTGTCAACCATCCGCGCGACCACGTGCCGGTGACCTTAGTTGTGAGACATCGTTATCAACTTTAACGGCCTAGGACGACCGCGTGCTAGGTTACGAGTGATATTACAGTCATAGAACTCCCATACACCTACTCTCGAATTACTCAGTAGGACTTCAAAAAAGTGGAATGGGAGCTGATTGTCTAGACAATATGGGCGCCTGGGCACCCCAGTCCGAGTTCTTACTTCCTGCGCAGCCACAATTTAGGCCTCCCGTTACCATTCCGGCGGCCTGGTCGGTCAAGGGTGAGGTCCACACGATATGTTCTGAGGCGCGTGCCACCCCTGACCAAACTACACATGCAGCCTTACGGGGAGGCCTATCACAGGTGACTGCTACGACGTACCTGCTTATAATCAAGCCTCCCTGCATCGCGCTTGGTCCGATATGAGCTTGCCTGCATTTCCTATTCGTCTCCATACTTATTTAGCTCCCGCCTCTAAACCTGCAGAAGCAAGGACCTCTAGTTCATACATCGTCCAGTCAACGTTCGAGTTCACCATCGAAGAACGAAACCTCTGCAGTCTCAAGTTCATACTAATAGTTTGTCGAGCCACCTCAACACCCCGCCGTCCGGGGACCCAACTCCTGGATATGCCTAGTTACTATTTCACGGACGTCAAGTCAAGACCTTCCAGGGAGTATGAGTTTGTCCGTTCGAAATCATTCTCGTTCGGCCACAGGGAGCACCACCACCATCACGATCGCCATCACTACCGCCGCGTTCATATATGTCCCAAGAACTGCGCTGGGATAAGTTTTGATGAATGGAATGCCGTCGTCCGGGAGAACCGGAGTCTGTCAACTCTCAACGAGAGCACAACCCGCCAAAACGAGTCCCTAAAATGTGATCTGCGAAATGCCAAGGAGGAGATACACCGCTTGAACGCTGCCAACAAGCTGCTATCTGAGGAAAACGAACAACTCCGGTGCTCCCTTTCACATGACGGTGAGAACGCCGAGAAGTTCCGCCGGAGGGTCGCAGCTATGAAAATCGAGCTGGAAAAGAAAGACCATACGATCTATCACCTAGAAGACGAGAACACATCCTTGGCCGCAAAGATCCGGGAGTTGAACGATGCTTCCGGCAAGATCGCGGAGCTGGCTTCGGAGGTTAGTCATTGGAAAAAGAGATCGGCGGAAACGCTGGACATGGTCAAGAGGTTCGAAACCGGATACGACCGGGTACTCCGAGATCTCGACAAGAAGGAGGCACTCATCGACCAGTATCGCCACAAGATTCGACATCTCGAGGGGCTTCTGCCCCGTAGTAGCTGCGTTAGGGTTCTCTGACAGCTCAACAACAGCACTTTCCACCCTTTTGCGATAACGGTATTTCTGCTGCATTTATCATTTGATGAGACACGTTTCTGGTTTTCATGGGTTTGGGTAGATTTGGGATTGGGAAGCACAGCGTGGGAAAGTTGTGTAAGTTGTGTTCTGCTAATAACATGTCCAATAATTCATACAGCCTACTGTTGGTCTTCAGCATCTGCACTTCTTGTTTCTTGTTACATTCCCGACTTATGATGTACTTTTAGGTGGGGCAAGCAGAGAACGTCATAATTTCCTTTGTCTTCGACACTTACGATTTATTTTCCCCCAGGGAGGATATTTAGATACCCCGTAGATAGCCAATATTGCGATTTGAGAGCGGCACTCTGCTATGCCCTGTTATAATCGCAAGTCGTGGACGCGTGTCACGTGAAAAGCGCCATGATAGTCATGTGGATATACCGATTTGGTCATTCTTAAGACCGTATCCGGTCTGAGCCTTATGATACCACACGCATGATTTTGGGGGGGGCCGATACTTTCGCTTAGACGAGGGCTGCTATCAGGACAAGCGCTCTGGCACGCTGGTGTGGTACATTAGCAGGTTCCGAATGTGGAAGGAGGGTGGGACAGAGGCATTGCCATCCAGCGAACTTGGAGCAAGGGTCTCCCCTTAAACGCCATGGAAGCAGAATATGGGTTCTTCGCTTTGGCTGAGAATTTCATGGTTTGCCTGGTCGCGGGATATGCGCTCTTCGAAACTCCCCACAAGCACGCAGATTCGTGTGAGGAGGAGCAACCCTCCCCCCCCCCGGGGGGCTCGGCCTAGTTATCGATGAGAGCATAGAATCGGCGCATAGAGTGGTGCATCATCCCGGAGCGAATACATCCCCCCACAGGCCTCGGCTCCTCCTATGTTCGATTCGGACATAATTTAGCTCGCACCAATCTCACAGTCTTGCGGGTGACATCACAACTGCTGACGAAGGCAAACCTAGCTACCCAGCCAGAGCATCCAGCCCCCAGCCAGCCACAACGGCAGTAGTCCAGAAGACACATCCCCCCTCCCACACACCGATGCATATCACTCACTCTCAAGAGCGGTGACGAACACGGTGTGTAGCGTCGATCATGAACCTGATCTCTGGCGGCACCACGTTGCAAGAGCTGTTTGGTGATATGCCGACCTGTATGCAATATCTATGTAGTCTCCGGGTCGTACAATACGACTCTGGCGATGCAGCGCTGATGACGGATAATCTGGGGAAAGGTCCAGCTCCCGCCGTTTCGTGGAACCTGTCTCCGAGCGGTGTGGGGAGTTTGACATATGGCAAGGTTGCCTAGGTAGTTCATGATGAAATCGAGGGTAAGGTTGAGTAGAGCATAGCCCGAGAATGGCAAATTGCACCGTTTCATGCAATTACCAAGGTCATGAATGCGCGGACAGAGTTCAAGGGATGCACATCCATGCTGAAGGCTATGCAAACACCTATGATTAGTCACCACCGGGTGCAGTAGCCGCTGCCTAAAAAGTACCTCCTGGAATTAGCATTTCCCTGCCTAAATCCCTGCGAGTGAGCGATAAGGTTTACCTGCTAAGGTTTAGGTGCTAGGTATTCCCGCGGCTCTGCCCTATGGAATTTGGCTAGTGCTGCTGCATGTATGTACGCTTGTACTGTTGCTTACCTTAGCCGACGGGGATCCCGCTGGACCCCTGTGGAGAGAGGGACAGTCAGTGTGTGTGGGTGGTTTTTCCACTTGATATCCCACCGCAGGATTTTGATTCCTGCCTGCAATGTCATCGGCCTCCGTTTCGTTTCCCCCTTTGCCACACATATCGGTATGACTGCAGCGATGCGATACCGGGTAATCCCGAGTCCAATGAGATTCTCATGGTTGTTTTCTAATTGTCCCGGTGCTCGAGCTCTTCCGCGGTTGAGAGTGTCTAGTGAACTGAGTGCGACTTGACTTCAAAGTACGAAAATAGCAGAAAGCGACATCATAAGTCCGAATCTTGCATCTAACGCATGAACTTCTCGGCAGCCACCTGATGTCGGCTCCTGTGAGTCATCACATTTCCAATCGGTACTTGTATTCTTGTATTCTTGTCGCTCGACGATCGACCCAACAAGACGCCTCCAATTGAATATCCGGGAGAGCTACGTCTCCCACTGGTCAGTCACCCCTGCGGGGCATCTGCACGCCAATGCGACCGGTTACTCCCCAGTCGCAGATGCGCAAATGGACAGTTTCTGGGATCTCTGTCGCATTTGAGTGGTCGCTCGCGTTGCTCTACACTGGCGAAAATAATCCCACTGCGCGCATCGCGATATTCTGCTTCGGCGAACCGCGTACCATTGGGGGCCGAACAAGGCAAACTGGGCGGCTGACTCGACCCGAACGGTTTTCGGTGAGAATTTGGCAGGTAGTAGCTCTACGAATATTTTCGAGGAGTGCAGCGTATTCTTTGTGAGATGCCACTTGTATCGGACTTTCTCTCGCCTTCTTTCATTGCCCCGTGCACCGCCTCGCGCTATCATGTACGTTGGTCTGAGGGCGTTCAACAAGGCACGCCGGGTGTAGAAACTAGTGTTTCTACAAAGAGATACAAGTTCAATCTCGTATCCTCTTCTGATAATCGGGAACCTTGAATTCTTGAGACTCATCGACCGGGAGGGGGACTTCTCTAGTCCTCCTGGGGAGCTGCCTAAAATGACGACTTATGTACAAGCCAGACGGAGGCAGCCGACCTACATGATATAAGTAACGATACAAAGTACTGGCTTCTAAGAGATTGTTAACCATAGTCCATCAATAACTACCTATAGCTGTCTCAACACTGAAGGCAGCAGTGCCCCCCATTTGCGAATTGGCCTCATAAATAAACATATCTCCCTCCTCTTCTCAAAACCTCATTCGAAGATATTCCATCTCGTTCCAACATAGTATACAGTTCCCACTGGTGTTCTATATTTTTATATTACTTCCAAGCTACCACGCTCACCCAGTTGGTGACTCTTGCCCTTGTCCGCCTATAGTTTGGACCCCCTTACACCTTTAACTTCACCTATCATCCTCTCCTACTTCCGCTTTGCCTCACCTGAAAGCAGCGGCCGGCGTCAAGACACACAGTACTATTTCTGCCTGCCCCGGCAACTACGAATCGGATCCCTTCACTCTATATACGCCCTGTTATTCCTTGTAGGCACCATCCGTGATGTCCAGCAAGCGAGTCAGCCACCCCCCTTCACCACTGGGGGGTTCCAGATCGTACCGCAGCCGCGAATCAGGTCGGGATTCAGGTGTTGGTTCGTTATCTAGCGACCAAGCTAGCTCTGGAGGAAAGCCTGATCGTAGATTCACAGCCCATGACTATCAGGATCAACACTCTAATATCTACGCTCTTCAAGAGGCATTAGACCGCGCTACGGAGAATGTCGAACACTACAAGAAGAAGTGCCGCGATTTGGACCACGAAGTCTCTAACATCAACAAGGCCCACCGGGAGACAGAAGCTCTTTTCCGTGCTCAATGTGACCGCACCGAACAACTAGAGCAAGAGCTCAGTCTCATTAGAGAGCAACATAAAGAACTCCAAGCCGACTACGACGACTTGCGAGACAAGTACAGCGACCTACAGCAGCGATATACCACTGAGACTCGACCTGTGGACAACCCTATGATGTCGGGTGCTGGTGATAGACCAACCCGCACGAAGAGCAAGCACGACCACGATGACAAGCAGATGAAGGACCGGATGAAAGACCGACTAAATAGGGACGGTCAGAAAGACGACACTAGTTCCAAGTCATCCCATCGACATAGCCGTCGCCTAAGCAGGGCACCAAGCACTAGCAGAAAACCATATATCGAAGAGATGCCGCCCCCGGTCAGCTCGAAATCATCTAGGTCTCACAGCAACTACAAGACTACGTCCCAAGAACCACATATTGTGTCTTACGCGTCTATCCCTCGGACATCTCACCCCGTAAGCACTGCGATTTACCCTCCGACAAATGAATTCCAAGACGGGAACTACCATCTCTACCCGCTTCCTGGGTCGCATGGCAGGCGTAAATGATCAAATGCCGTCATTGGGGGGGACAATCTCATTTATGATCATGGGAATTGCGATCGAGAGCTTGGTCGGCCAGTTCATGTCACTTCATGTCACATCAAATGTAGACATCCGTCAGGACAACGGCATTCCCCTATCACAGGAGCCCATTACCAGGTCTTCCTAACGGTGCACAAAGTCGGTTCTTCCAGACCCGAGACTTGGGGTTAAGTCAAGCGTCCAAGCGACTCCGCAACACCTTACCCCATATCCCACATCCACCAAAGGCCTGCTCCGCATCGGAGGTGCCAAGACAGCATCTTGTTGCCTAGAGTGGTAAGGGCCAAGAGTCATCTGACTGACCGGGTGTTCAATCGGGCTTTGACCGGCGCTTCATATTATTTCCTCTTACCGACAAGCCTCTGTTACTGTGTTCTACTCGCGTTACCAGGCGGAGTTATCGATATTTCTCCTTTACCTGTCGACGGTCGGCTTTCCTTATAAGCCACAAGATGGTGGCCTTCTTCCCGTCCCTCACCGATAACCTCCGGTGTTGGGCCTTGGCACAGCCGGTATTCTTCGTGGCCTCGGCGCCCACGCACGGGACACATGTCAACGTCTCGCCGAAGGGCTACACCAACGCCAACTTTGCGGTCCTGGGCCCGAACCAGTGTGCATACGTCGACCGCACAGGCTCGGGCTGCGAGACCATCTCGCACCTGTACGAGAATGGTCGCGCGACGCTGATGTTCTGCTCCTTCGGCTCGAGCCCCCGCATCATGCGCCTCTTCTGCCGGGGCCGCGTTATCGAGTGGGACAGCCCGGAATTCGAGCCCTTCCTGCGGAAGATGAAGCTGCAGAAAGTCGACGCCGCGCGCGCCATCATCGTCCTTGACATATTCCAGGTCCAGACTAGCTGCGGCTACGGCGTGCCTAAGGTACGCCGGATAGTCGAGTCTGAGGCCGACGGCCCCCATGCGGCGGGCGAGAAGACTTGTGATGATGATGATGATGATAGTGAGGATGGTATCCAAAGGCAGAGGCGGGATATTGGCGTCGCCGGCTTCGAGGAGCGGCCCACGCTGCAGTTCAACAACAACAAGCGTGAGAGGGAGGGCACCGCGCACCACTATCAGGCCGAGATGAACACGTGCAGCCTAGATGGGCTGCCGGGCCTGCGTTCCGCCCGCCGCGACGCCGGCGAGCGGCTCTGGCTCGGAGACGCAAAACCGCATCTCTATAGGATGCTCGCGGAGAGACACGGGATGGCATTTGGTTTCCTCACAGCAGTAGTTTTCTATTTCCTACTCAGGCTTGCGGGACTTTGAGTTTACTATGGATATCTACAGTTGCTGTTTGATTGATGCCACTATTGAGCTCGTCGGCGCGTCCGAAGCAAAGGAGTTGGGTGACGTCAGCTTGTATGCGCGTCGTTCTTGATGCGAGAATAAATTTAGCTGTTAAGTGTGCCGTTCTAGACGTGTCAATGCATGTGCATAACAATGTGGTGAAACCGGGTCGAAGCATCGAGTCTTGATCCCGGCAGACATGTTGTGTAGCCTACGGAAATGCAAGGCAGAATCGATCCCGTTATCTCGCACATTAGTCAGCATCGGTTGCACAGATAATAGCCTCGACCATCCTAAGCAATATCACCAGCGGGGCGTTCTACGACCAGCTCGAGACATGCTCCAGCACGCAGGTGCTCGGCTCTCTTAGGTGGAAGCGCCAATTAAGTACTGCGACCATATATAACCCTCTCAGCCCTCCCGGTAAGACGACCACTCTAAGCTAGACGCTTAGGGGCGCTGTGTCATTTGCATCCTCGCTCCAAGATGCCTCTTCCCTAGGCCCTCGGTCCACCGAGGTCTGCTCCCACTCTCACTATAGAAGGTTTAACGTCATGGGTCATGAGCAGTCTAGAAGCAGTTGCTCTAAAAAGGGGCCCCCCGCCTGCAGCGGACAGAGCTGACACCGGCCAGAGGGACGTGGTGGCCGAAGAACTGTATAACTTGACGGTTCGGTCTCTTTTGCATCAAATTGTGGTTCAGCAGACCGTAGCGCTCAGGGGTCACTGCTGCTAATTGATCCTGTAGATCCCTGCTGCAGAAGATACAACCCTTTGCCCCAAAGAAATGTCAGCCCGTCACTCTGCTACGGCGATAGTTTTCCGTTAGATCGACCGACTTGATGAATATTTTAGTCGGGCGGGTTGGTTAGACTTGCTTTTGGAACTCTCACATATTGTAGATGCCTCAAACCCGCATCATTTTCTATGCCTAGTTGCCGGATGTCCGTCTGCGTGTACGCATTATCTGCCGGCTAGGGCACCATCCACGTTCATTTGAATCATTCATAGCCCACGCCGCGACCACTTTCCAAAGCATCACTCCGGCGGCTTTACCCCCGAGATCTTCGCCAGGCTCTCAATCAACTGATCCTGCGTCTTCTCGTCGTTCGCCTCGACCTTGGGACTGCGCTCCTGGCTCGAAACCCAGTACTTGCCCGTCTGGCCCTCGGCGGCGCCCGCGCCTTCCGCGAGGAGCACGTATGTATCGACGGCGGCCTTTATATCGCCCGACGCGCCGGCGCCGCCCATCTTCGTGGGGACCCAGCCGGGATCCATAGAATTGCACGTGACGTCCCCCAGCCCCCTCCGCTTAAACGACCGCGCGAACCAGTTCGCCAGCAGCACGTTGTGCAGCTTGCTGTCGGAATACCCACAGGAGCGCAGGCTGTCCGGGTCCCGCAGCGTCGCGGGCGCCGCGTCCCCGGAATAGTGTATGCCGCTGCTGAGGAAGACATGGCGCCGCGGCGGCGGATGCACGAGGCAGGTCAGCAGGTACGGCGCGAGCGTGTTGGTGGCGAACAGCACGGGCAGGCCCTCGGGGCCGCGCAGGCGGTCGACGCCGCGCATGACGCCGGCGTTATGGATGACGGCGTCCCAGGGCCCCAGCGCGCCGAGCCGCGCCGCGAGCGCCTTCGTCTCCTCCGTCGACGACAGGTCCGCTACGAGCACGTCCCGGGCCTGCGGGCACGCGGCGCGCGCGTCGGCCGCCCGCTGCGCGCTGCGCGCGTGAAGGTACACGTCGTGGCCCCTCCTGGCCAGGGCCTGCGCGGAAAGCGAGCCGAGGCCCTCCGCGGAGCCCGTGATGAAGATTTTGCCCATTGTCCGACCCGTACTTGACTAGGTAGATTAGAGTTTTGTATAGGGAGGCTGAATATGTTTTTGTGGTCAATGACGGGGTGGTCGACTAGGCAGTGGGCGTAAACACTAGACAGCCGCTTGCCAACTCCAATTTGAGATTAGTTGCTATACCGAGGTAACAGGTTGATTGCATGCTGCTTTGAGGAAAATGTGCAGCGGAAGTCGAGGAGTAATGGGTTTAGCTATTCGTACATTAGGCTTTTGTATGGGAGCTATTGCGTCATCAAGATCAGGCCCCATTTTTGAGGTTGTGCCTAGGACTTTCCATCAAGAAATAGCTTCGAGGGTCCAATATATTAACTAACTCATTTTAAGAGAAAGATCTACGTAAATAACAAAGCCTTTAAAATACGGCCTAATAACAAGCACATTTCCGCTCCTTGTATTACCGTTCTATAAGTTCGGTAAAATTATTATTGTCTTTCGTAATTTATATTAATTAAAAAATATCTAATATGATAGCTTGTAAAATTTGAAATGTAACTGCTGCTGCGTCGATAGCAGCAACGATCTTTTTTTAACCATTACGCCATAGCGGCAGAGGCTTTCGCCTTTCTTCTCAGTGGCCACAAGGCGTCAGCACCGTCAACTTTTACTTGGCACTGACGTCTTGGGGCCCTCTAGCGGATAATGAGTGATATTATTTCGAAGGACTTTTTAGCGTGGCAATTTACGCCGTTAATAATGAAAGGCACCGTATAGCTCGTCATCTTGTCAGTGGGCCGTCCGAGCCCTTCTATAAGGCGTATCCAAAGTGAACTGCTTAGCCAGGCCTGTCTCACGGGACCTTTTTCACCGATGAGACGCTATACCAAGATAAACCAGTGGAGATTTCCTGCACCTGCCCAATTTATCCCCTCATGAGCCTAGAACCGGGAACAGCCTTTACAGCATCAAGTTTATGCCCTTCTCGCCTAGCCTGGTCTGTTGCCCGGTATTCGGTATCGAGACTTCCCCGTATTTGGCCCCGCAAACGGTTAACAGGGTCCTACCATTAAGACGAGATTTAAGTAAGCCGGAAACACAGCTAGCACTGTTAACTCACATGCTACTCATCCGCTTCTGTTCTACAGGGGGCCTATAGCCTTCCCCGCGCCAATATAGACAAGGGACTTCAGCGTGTGTCTGGATCCAGGCACAAGGCTCTGTTATGGATTACTCAACACAAACTGCTCCCGTATACCTACCATGACTCCATATAACAAACTGGGCATTTCTCCTTTAAAGGCGTGCATTAAGAGCTGTGTGGCCTGTTGAATGCTTGTCGCTATTCTTTAAATGTGCAGAGATGATTTACCGGCTATGCGCCCGGTTTGTCAACATGGGGTTAATCTTGGGATTGCCGACATAAGAGCGCGTAGGGTAGCGCTGTTATCACAATACCTATGCAAGAATAAGCAGATGGGATGATATCTTCCATGAAATTACTTGTTGGGGGCCGGCGTATCTTCAAAGACGCAAGTCGTTTATTCCTAATATTTCAGCCACTATGTAGCATACCATTACATAGTTGTATGTGATGTTCGAGCGGAAACGACTTCTACAGCACATGCATAACCTAGAGCTGCAGCAGGATGCAAAGATCGGCGTTAAACGCCGATCCTCAAGGAGCTTCTAGTCGATCAGTGCTTCAGAACTTGACCTGTACCTTTTAAACATAATGTAAAGGTCTAAGAGGGTTTACAGGGTTTGGAGCTCGGTATCAGTATCACCTACGCCTGTCTCTCGGCCTTGACTCTCTTCCTCTGACGGAGCTCCTCGAAATCTGGCGTCGGTGGTGGAAATGACAGTATCCCTTGGAATGGCTTCCTGTCCCACGGGATAAAAGGGCGAGGAGCTCCGGTCCCACCTGGGTGGAAGTCGACATCAACCGTCCAGTCAACTGAGAAGCCTCCGGGGATGCGAAGGGGCAGCCTGAAGGACACATCCGAGGTGATTCAACTTTCGGTGTGGCACAGGCACCGGAACTCGCAATTTCTGGGGACAGGCACACAGAAAACGGCATAGGAGGTGGAAGCCTTGGGCTGCGGGAAGGACAAAAGGTCTAGGTGAAAGAGGGCGATTGTGGGTATGATTATGTACGGGATATGAACAAGGGACCACCACAGATAAGTCGCATAGAGAAAACAATGAACCGGATAAGTCAGGGCATGTGGAAGTTGTAAGGGCATGAATTGATTTTGGCACAATAAGATGAAACGGGTTTAAAATTTAATCTATATAGCCGTAATCATGAAGAAGATTTCTGGCGGGGAAGGAAAGAGAAAAGCGTCCTAGACCAAAGTTACAGTCTTCCAAGTCTCTTTGTCCGCTATCAACTTCGCACCCTCTGTGCCCCCCAGAAACATCCACCCGACCCTCTTCATTCTGGGTTCCTGGTCGTTCGTCTGTGCATTCCAAAGGACGAGACCGTAAAATGAACGGAAGAGCTTGTCTTCCACAGCCGCTCCCTCTGCCACCTTTTTCTGTTCCTCGCTGCTTTTCTCATTTTCCCCTATCTTCCCATCCTTTTGCCCCTCCGTATCCTGTCTCATCTGATCATCTTCCTCCGGGTAACCCCCAAGTATCAACACCTTCAAGCCCTCATTCTTCCATCCGCTTCTCACCTTCTCATCCCAGTGATCCAGCATAACTACAATCCCCTCCTCATCTTCGAGATCGGCGTACTTCGTGCACATCCTCGGAAACGGCGTCAAGCCCGCCTTCTCCAGCCTGACCTCGTGGTCCGTGGGGTACTCTTTCCCGCTGGGTCGCAAATCCGTCATTGGGCCCCTAAGCCGGATCCACGCATCTGCAACTTCTCCGTACGGATTCCGCTCATTCTTGACCCGAACATGCCAATCTTGGACCTCGGCCACGTCGCGCCAGCCCTCACGCAGTCCCGTGGCCGCGATGCCCCTATAGCTGGCCCAGCTCCAACTGGGACCGATATACTCGGACTTCGACGCCGGCGCGTTGTCGCCCAGTCCTTGCCACGCCAGCCCCTCGATCAAGTTGTCGCTCCATAAACCCGCGACATACTTTGCGCCGTATCGCTTCTCCATCAGCTTCGCGAGCCCGGATATGGCGGGCAGCTTATCGGTCTCCTTGGTGAGCTTGCGGCCCCCGTACGCCGAGAGCAGCTCGTGCCAGATATCGCTGCGGCCGCGCCGTCCACTTCCTCTTCCCTCTCTTCCTCCTGCTCCTCGTCCTCCCGCTGCTGCATTGTTTTCTCCTCTCCGCTCATCTTTCTCGCCGACCGAGTCCGATCCCGGTTCCAGTTCCGAACCGTAAATATCGCAATACCGCCTCTCCTCTCTAAAGCCGTCCTCCCCCACGCAGCCGTCGTCGCACTCAAAGTACATCTGCCTACTGTTAAAATGCAGCACCCGCCGCGCTAGCACCCTCTCCTGCAACGCCCATCCCCTCTCTGCCAGCGGTTCCGACTCGACAAACCCATCCAGCCAGGGCCGTTCGTCGCCGGGGTAGAGCAGCTGCGCCACTACCCTCTCCTCACCCTCCTCGCCCTCCGTCACAAAATTGGGGATGACAATCTCCCCCCCCGGCCGCTCCAACTCCCCCTCTCGCACGTGGAATATCCCCGTTTGGTTGTCTCGCGCCCGATTCGCCGCGATCACGACCCGCGCGTCCGAGTACACGTTCGCCATGCGCGATGACTCGCGCGCCCAGTCGTCCCGGTCATCCTGGAAAATGCACAGGCTATCGATCCAGAGGTAACGAAGGCGGAGTTTCCGGGCGACGGCGACGGCGTCGCGGAAGGTGGCCGGGAGATCGGAGAGGGGGATGCCGGAGGTCCGGGAGATGTAGGACTCCCTTGTCGTCGTCATGGTGGTGGTAGAGCCCCAGCAGTGGGAGAGGCAGGCGTAGTGGCCGCGCAGGCCGGTCGGGGAGGTGCAGTCGATTAGTTTGATGAGGGTGTTGTCGTTGTCGGTGCCGGTGCCGATGTCGAGAATGCGAGACGGCAGTAGTGGGGGAGCATCTTCCGGGTCCGAATCCCTCGCCGCGACAAGGCGTCCCCGGCGGCGACACCGCTCATGCGTCCCCACGCACCTTTCCAGCCACGCCACCGCCACATCCAGGCTCTTCTCGGAGCCCGAGTCCCTCTCGACTGGCCTGAGTGCGTACTTCCACGCGAGCGGCGACTCGGCCGGCACGCTAAACGCCACGCCCGTGAGCAGATTGATGTACCTCGCGGGGTTGTCCGGGTCGCGCACTAGGACGGCGAAGCCGTCCCTCTCGACGGCGCTGCGGACCCCGCCGCGGAAGAACCTCCTCGTCAGCCACAGCTGCTGGCCCTCGGGCACCCTCTGACAGTGGAACTCCTGGAAGGAGCGCTTCTTCTCGGCCTCGCGGTAGTGACCGATCCAGATCTCCGCGCCCGTTTGCGCGAGCTTGCAGAGTGGGCAATCCGTCGATGCGGCCGAGGCGGCGAGGGCGGCGAGGTTGGCGTGCCAGGGAAAACCGAGCGGGTCCTTGGGTGGAGGCGTGGTGGCGCCTGAGGGCCAGCAGAGCTGCGGGAGCTGGGTGATGTCGGCAATGCGGATGGAGCCTACCTCTTCTGGGCCGGGAGGGAGGGAGGAGAAAGGGATGGTGAGGCAGAGGGGGCAAAGAAACATGACTGTGAGCCGGTGAGGGAGTGGGAAGCTTGCTCGAATGAGGTTCGATGGCGTCGATTGAAATAGGGTCAATAAGGCGTCTTCTCCCGTGCTCCCTTCTATTCGGGCTTTTTGAACCTTCGGCTTCTCACACCTATGACCAGAATAATTGCAGAGAGAACGCGCGTGTTCGTGCTGACGACAAAAATTGAGAGGTTCGACTAACAATAATATTCCCATGTCCCCAGCCCTGGAAGCCGCTGAACCATACGTGGAATGCCGGCGCCAAGATCAGAGACAAGGCTACTCCCATTTCGAATCAGAGTGTCCCAGCCCCACTTCGCTTTTGAATCACACTCTTTTTTTGCAACACAACTGTTCAGTTTAAATATAGAGTGATGTTAAACGCACCTTAGTTTTCCTAGGCTTGGCACACCTTAGTTTTTCCTGTCAATTGGCAACGCTCCGTTCTTATTCCCCCGCCACCTTTTACC
>QJOA01000509.1:0-47610 GCA_004155915.1 Monosporascus sp. CRB-9-2 | reverse complement strand
AATAAAATAAATAAAATAAATAAAATAAATAAAATAAATAAAATAAATAAAATAAATAAAATAAATAAAATAAATAAAATAAATAAAATAAATAAAATAAAATAAAGAGGGACAGATAATATCAGCGATTTGGAGGTCGACACCAACTCACTATGAATCCGGCCTAACGCGGCTTATCTAGGGGAGAGCGGACGGAATCTGTCAGATATAAGGGACATCAGTTATATTGTATTGCTTAACTAGTTGCAGGTGCTCTAGAGCGCATACCGCACTTTAATGTAGTCTAGTCACGTGACGTACATGGTCCGTTCAGGGGGAACCTTTCGGTATATGGGGTGTTAGTGCACCCCCTGCTAGCTGACAGGATCCCAAGTTTTCCATGTGGTGCGATCGTACATGGATGCTTTGTCATTAATTGATATTATCTGTAGGTGGTTGCCATACGTGATTGCTCAGGGATAGCATCCAGAGACATGGAACAGTGGCCATCACGTAAGACTTTACGGTACTTCTAGCGCCTTTGAAGTTTCCAGAATAGTAGTCTTGAGACCGTTTAGAATGAATATGACTTGATTGGCAGTTACTCCGGTAAAGTCATCCCCCCTTACATGCTCCTGGGGAAAGCTACCAATCGCAGCATTTGGAAAGCAAGCCGGCTAGATCCTCCAAGTACTTCTTATCGACCACGTCGAACCCATTGAGCTCGGCGCAGTCAATATCAATAATCGCCACAAGCTTTCTCGCCTCTCCCTCACCCACGACAATTGGCACGACGATCTCGCTCTTGCTATCTCCGTCGCAAGCGATATGGCCGGGGAACTTCTCCACATCCGAGATCAGGTGTGTCGTCTGCTCCGCCGCGGCCGTGCCGCACACTCCTCTGCCGAATGGGATGGTCTGGCATGCGACTTTGCCTTGGAACGGGCCGAGGATAAGCTGCGGCCTGGATGTCTGCTTGGGGTCAAGTGTGTAGAAGCCTGTTGGAGACGTGAGTATCGTCGTTGTGAGGGGTTCGGGGGTTGAGTTACCTGCCCAGTTTACGTGGTTGCTTGGCGAAGGCAGCGACTTATAAGCGTGCCATAAGAGCGATGCCGCGTTGGCTAGGTTGCTAAACAGTCTCAGAAAAGGAAATACCCGGCGTAGGATGAAACGCTCGACCCACCAGACCTGTACGTGGTCAAAGATGAGTAATTAATTGCTCGTGCGAAGCATGCTGAAGCTGGTATCACTGACCCAGTTTCTCTGCCCATCAAAGAGGCCCTCTGCTTGTAACAGAACTTGCTTGTATGCTTGTTCCTTGGTGACACCTTCGGCAAAGGTGGACGCATCGGCGTGGACCTGTAAAACAAGTAAACTCATCCCCTTCATTGTAAGAGAGTTGCTCTTATCGTACCATTCTCGCTAAAAGTACAGCCTCGGCTATTACCTTCCAAACTTGGGTATCAAAGACGAAACAAGAATTTAATCAACAGGCTATGGATACCGTTCCGGGTTGCTATGTTCTAGACTGTGGCATATCCATTAAACTTTACGAAGCATCGGCGACAACAAAATTTTAAGGTAGATCAATGTTTACGCTAATTGGCGGGAGTTGATCAAGGACCCACTAATATATCACTTACTGTAAGTACGTAGTAGTAGTACTAATCGACCTGTCAGTAGTTACGATAATTGTATGGAGAGTTTCAAGGCAACTGACAGTCACTTTAAGTATAAAGGAGACACGCTGTTCGCTCTTCCGGTGGGCGCCTCCTTTGATCCCCACGACGGCCAACACGGGGATACTAGATTATTGCATCAGACATATAGGTTGATATACCGCTGCGAGGCTGAAATGCAGCCCATCACTGCTTAAGATTTAGCTGGGCATCGAATAAATTCCGACTTATTTGCAATCCTGTTTCAAATGTCAAGCATTAACAAAACAAAAGGGAAAGATAAAAACCTCAGCCCATCGACGACAGGCATAAGGGACGAGGGCAGATCAACTCAAGTTAACGTGACGTAGCTTGATAGACTAGCGGCCTCCCAGATCTTCGGCCCGTGTGGCCGGAGGGTACGAGGTGATGCCTCCGACGCATCAGGCGCTGTGGCTTGGCGAGAACCGGTACCCCTTTCCGGCATATTGAGTAACAGCTAGCATTGACGGAGAAGTTGTGGAAGGTATTTGGTCGGAGGAGCACGAGTCAAGGTCAGAGGCCATGGTGAAGAGAATATGCCGAAAATCGCCGCATCACAGAAGTAAAGCTTCTGTCTCCCTTTTATAGGGTAGACATTGTGTCAATGATACCGCCGGCGCATTCCCGATAGCATAGAAATATTTTACGGGGCTGGCGTAAGCGGGAGCCAGCATTTTACCAGGTTCAGGACTATTACGCTGATATCTGATGCTTGAATCTGAGATTGGAATCAAAACGCAATGTGGAATCAAGCACCGCCAAACATTGTGGACACCGGTTTCTAAGCGACAAGATCTGTCATATATCGAACCTTAACTGCAGTTCAAATTCGTTCCGCCGCGGGCCGTGCTCGGCTGTCACAGATGAAAGGTGCGATTGGTCCTGGGCGACCAGCGCCTAACGCCCCGGCTTTGCATCAATGAAACATGAAACCCCTCAAATGCAGGTCTTGACCCCATTTGTCAACTCATCATTGGACGACAAGTTGTGTTATAAGTCAGATTTTCTAATGCGCTGGTACTGGCGTGATAATCCGCGTGAGTGATTGGCAGCGACTGCATATGTGTGTGTAAATGATAATTTCTGTGGTTATAAACCTATGCCACCCTAAGTTATACGAGACACCTAGACGAGCCACGGTCTGCGAATAGATGTTATGGTCCGATGAGTCCGGTATTCCTACGATCTCACCCTGGTGACTAGATCGGTTGCCACAGCTGATGCAGGCGCAACGCCGGCACGTGGCAGAAAAGGAGATGGGTGGATTAAAGCTATTTAGGGACAAGTGGGTTGAATAGTTGCCAACTAGGTATGACACAGGTCCATCGGTATAGACCATATATTAGAAGCCCTGCTTTTAATATCTCTGTCTAATTAGTACTGTGGTGGACATTATGAAGTCATCGATCCTCACTAACACTCCCATTTCCAAGTCCTCTCGACCACTCCACGCCGTTATCTTCCGATCATTTCAGACTAGACACCTGTTTTCCCCCCGTCATGGCTGGTAAAAAAACTAAGCAGGCGAAATGCTGGTCTATGCGCCCTGGATTACACGGCGACGTATCACGCCTCCTCGAAGAAGATGGGCTCAACTTCGACTTCCACCAAGCTGATGAAGAACAGAGCTGCATCAAACAATATGACACGAACGTTATGGGCCGGTTCGCGTGCCGAAACAAGGCCTGCGCCTCAAACGGATGGTCGAGCAAGAAAGTCGCTATCACGATACGATTATACCCTGAACATGAGTACAATGCAAGAGTCTATCACCAGCGCTGCATGGAATGCAATCGACTTAGCAAGCCACGCCTTGATGATTCGTATGCGGAAAGACTCGCTTATCGCATCAAGAAGTGGTGCAACATACCTCAGGAACGGCCCGACTACTTCGAAAAAGGCAAGCGTCCGCACCAGAAAAGCCTATGTGAGGGATGTAAGAACGGCCGTTGTAGGGAACTGAGCGACTAGGATCGGCCTCTAATTTTGAGGTACAGTAAGTTGCTTCTGCCCATATATATATCTATTTTTTTTAATCGAAGAATCGACATCTAAACAACGCGCAACGGCATTAGGTTACTGTGCCCCTGAAAGATGCGCCGGGGTGCTGGCGTAGATGGGCTATGGACTGAGCTATTACCCCCGCTCGACGGCCAGTGGTGGGTTAAATCTGATCAAATGGACACGCCAAAAGTGGCCCTTAGATCAGTATTCCTTGCTTCTGCCAACGCGATATCGTTCTATCTTCAAATCTTGATCTTTATGGGTTTCGATGAACTGCCTGCTAGGGTTTGCAATGGGTACCTACTTATTGCAGACCCTACTAGTGCGTGCTGCATAGGAACACAGTGTGGATTGCTTCATTCGTAGCCAGGGCTTACACACCCGCAGGCGTAGTCCGCGCCTGAAGATATCATATCCAAAACACCAACTCCAGCCTGCTGTATGCCTTACATTTCCGGTAATTGTAAAGCCAGGAAACTCTTTCCGAATATATGCTTCAAACATCGGTGTATGCCATTCCAAGTGCCAAGGTTGCGGGTGATCATCGGATCATCGGTTTTTTGGCATTAAGAGTTACTTCTAAAATGACGTGCTTTATGAATTGCACTTTGCCAAGGACCCGACTTACATTCCGGACAGGACTTGGAATGGCATCAAATCTCCCGTCTCTTAAGATGCCGCTCCGTACAACCCTACATCGTTTCAATCCCTGATGTTTCCTCAGGGACGGTCCGAACCTAGCGCGAACCTAGCGAGTTTGTTTTAATTACTGAGTCGGCCCCCCACCTAGCCAAAAGGTTCCGCCAGATTTGGCGAGACTCACAAGTCACAGGGGTATTTTTATTAGTCAACCTCCACTGGGCCCAGAATTGAAGCAATGGGCAATCCACTCCACTGGCGGCCGAAATGGATGGATTGCAGGAAATCCGAATAGATAGACGTGGGTGGATATTGCGGATGTCCAGGAATATATCTGGTTTATAATAAAAGACGTATATTAAAGGTACCTTTTTAGCTTGTAGCGACGACTCTAGCAGCGTTAACCCCTTATTAATCCCGTACCACATTATATCCGGCTTATATTTTAACCCATAATATTCCGAGCGGTAATTGGTTTGTTAAGGTATATATATAAAATTATATGTACCCTTTAACGAACCTATTAATTGTGGATATTATGGATATCAGAAATATCCTAATAAATTGACGTTCATATGAAGAATCCCGGATTGCATGTCCACCGGGTGGACTTGGTGGCATTGCGTTCAACTCTGGTCAAGCCTGATAACCCCTATTCGAATGTACACCTACTTTCCCGGTGTCTTACAAGAAGAGTCCCTTATAAAAACATTGAGTCTACCCTGCAAAGTTTCCCATACTAAAACATTCCGGGTCGCCTCATCATTATTGCTGGAAGTCTCACCTCTTGATGCTTAACAGACCCGAGCGCCTGTGCCTTCTGTATACGCCTGCTCAAGGTGATATCCAGCATATTATTTCTTATGTAAGCGATAGCACGATACTTTGAGCCCGTGATTACCATAGTCTGGACTATGCTATCGCGAAGAGAATGCATATTAACAACATCAATACTACCACACGACTGGAGAGCATGCACAACAAGTACACAGAGTGAATTGTCGGACCCTAGCTTGTCAGTACTGGGGATATTACAAGCTCTAAACAGATGATTATCGCTGGTCGGGGATATGAGTGCTCAAGGCTAGCTTTTGGTTAGTTGACAAATCTTTCCAGTGTCCTTACGGACTTATTGCGACTGATGACGAAGAACTTTTTTAGCTTCCATGGCATAGCATAACTAGCTGGATAAGTGACCACATAGGACCCTGACCCCCATAAGACAGTGACCCCGCAGGATATTAATTAACTCTGCATTCATGTTCCAAGGAGCTGTTAGAGGATAGAAGCTATAGAATCCCGGCAATTCGTCCAGTGAGCCCTTCTTGTCTTCCACGACAGCGTCGATATGCAGCTTTTTGATGCCGTATCTGATAGCGATAATTAAGCTGTGAGCAACCCAAAGCAAGCCGCCTTTCTTAATGCTGCGCACATTGACCTCAAGCTCTTTCATCAGCGTATCGTTGTCTGTTATATTCAAAGAATTGCATTAGTTGAGCAATCTTGCGCCTCCATCACCAGTTCGCGGATGTTTATACCACGGCTTAACATCAAGTGCAACAACCGTCTTCGCTGGCGGCATAGGCTTGCCTGCCTTACGAGCTTGGTTACTCCTTATCCTCTTCTTCATCGCTAGCAAAGAGATCGAGTTTGTTCAACTCCAAAAGGTGGGCGCTCGAACCGTTGTTGGTTCAAGCTTATTTAGCTGTATATGGTTGCATTCCGACAACGTCTTCATCGTCCTCAGCCTTGGACACGTTTCCGGTAACTTTGTGGTTCGTGCTTTGCCAGCGTCAATCGGGACATAAGCACTTAATTAGAGCCCGAATTGCCCGGAAAAGCGGTAAATTCGCTTTCGAAGGAGGCAATGTGCCGATACCAGCGGCTGAAGTGGATGAGACCGCCAGCCTGTGGAGGGCCTTTCATGGCTTTGTAAAGCTTAACGCCGCCTGAGTTGGCGCATACCTAGGTAAAAGTCAGAGGTATTCTTGAAGGTCTCTGTACAAAGCCTTACCAGGAAATGTAGCTCCTCGAGCGAAGCATATTGTCCCAGGCTTAGTGGGAGGCTAGGGGGCTCCGTGAACTGATGGCGTATGCCTAGGACGTACTATGCAGAGTTTTAGTTGATACCATTTTTGCTGCGAAAATGCACTGGTCTGAATTAGGGGTAGACTGATGATTCATCTGTCAAGAAAATAAGCTTCTGTACTGTGACCTCTTTGACGACAGAGGAGCCTTCTTCGCCAGTGTGAATGGTTTCAACGCTAGCATTCCGCTCGTTCAACATTTGAATGAAATTGACCCTCTCTCCTGCATCTTCGTGGGAAGTGTAAAGCTCTGTACCCTATGCATGCAATTAGCCGAAAGCGGCACTGGTGCTGGGGTCCATTAGCGAACTTCAGCTTAATGTCTTCAGTGACCGAGTTCTATGGATGTTAGTTTTACCCTCGACTTATAAATACCCATAGCATCGCTAAACCAGTATTATCGGTCATATGGCCATTATTTACATTACAAAGCCTGCTCGACCTATATCTGCCGTGGGCAAAGAGCCCTGAGACGTTGTCGTCTGATGTTTACGAATGCCATCCGGCTTTCCCGGCAGCAGGACCCCGTTTGTGACGGCGGGAGGTAAATTCGGCCTGGGGCCTCTTAGTCTCCATTATCGCCTACCGATGGGTGTATATCCAAGAAGACAGCCAGACATCGCATTCTAGGACTATGTATAGCTGGTGGAATTGGAATTGGGTTTCAGATATTCCATAGGTGAAAGTGGATCGACAGTACGAATAGGGGTGGCTAAGTAAGTGGCGCCCTAAGCCACAAGGCTCCTCTTACTTCCCAAAAGCGGTAGTTAGGCCAGGTGGCCTGCAGCAATGAGATATGGACATAGCATTGAACTCAATGTTGCCGGTTATCCGAGGGCTGCCGTCACTGGTCAGTATGCCCTGGTTGGCCCCCGCGATCCTGGAACTGGGCGGGACGCCGATAAGTCTTCACTCGCTCACAGTCTCACTCACTTGGTTGTCACTATATCCAAAAGAGAGTGAGAAAAGTCTCTGAGGAGCTCAAAGATTCAATCTTTGGGTCATTTACCCCAACTATGTATACGAATGGTAGTCCATCCCAGCCGTATGCATACAAGACTTCTAATCTAACTAGATTCCTTCCCCGCATGTTCATGTTGAACCTGGATTTAAAAGTCTTGAGTACAATTGATGTGGCAGAGTCCATTATGAAGATGCTGAGTAGAACAGTACCATGAACAGCTAGTGTTGCAAAATTCTTTGCAATTTACGCCTCCGTAGTGCACAGTAAGACCCAACCACTTCTCTTGCAATACGGCTTCCCACCGTTTCCATTGCAACAATACGAATCGTCATCGCTCAACTTCCTCTATAAGTCGTATAGCTGTAGGGTGATAGCAGTAGCGGCACGTGATAGTGCTGACCCTTCTCGACGGCAAAGCTGACCAGGACTTCGGGAAAGAACGTTCTGCCTTCACCGAAGTAACCTTTCGTGTCGAATCGGAGTGTCCACGTCGAGTTGGACTCGACGTCGCTCATTACGTCATCCAAAGTAAATGTTGGCACGTCTCCCGATGAGTTCTCGCTTGAATAGGGGAGCCACGTCCTGATACGGCCGTCATCATCCGTCCATGACTCGAAGGTCTTGAGAGGAGCGTGACCTCCTTCCAGTTTGACGCGGACGCCCTTGGCGGGCTTTCCGATAGAGGTGTCAAGGATGTGGCACGTGATAGGGTCTTTATCCACCGACATCGTAGTGATTTGGTTGTGGGGGATCTAGAATAATTTGTGTATGTGATCTCCAGCTGTGCTTTGATCCGTTACACAGCTCGGAATCTGTGAAGTCTCTTCGGGCCAGCAGGAGCTTATCTACCAGAATTTCGGCGTGAAGATCGGGTGGAGGTGGATTGCGGGTCAATGTAGGACAAGCGGGGCGGTGAGGATCGCAGAAACCGGGTTGCAGGTCAAGCGCCGCGTCCAATGGATGATCACGAACTGAATCAATTCGAAGACTGTGGCAGAATGCCAGATTTGGTCTGCAACTTGGTTAGCAAGGGAGATTTTGCAGTTCGAGACGTCGGGGGCCGCCGCGTTGTAACCTACGAGTCAATGCGGTTGGCCCGAGAACCCCCGCCCCCACCACTAGCTTGAAAAGTAAAGCGACCTAATGGGAGCTACCCGGGAAATGCGGGTCAAGGGGTCCGAAGGGGAGCTGGCCAGTTGGCGGTCTGACTCAGTGCTACGTTATATAGCATAGCGGCGAATCTTAAAATAGAAATACGTCGTGTCTCTGTCTCATCTTCCCATAATGTATGCTGTACGGGCCAAGTCGGGTTCCTGCAATACAAGGGGTGGCTGTGCAGCCTCGTACGATAGTCGCTTCGGGAGCCAGGCGTGAAATATCAGAGGTGGTTAGGTTATATATGTTCATTTGTGTTGGATATAAGGGATGTCAGTTATGTTGTTATATTAGGCTACTACGTGTGCTATCTTACGCGTGCTGCATTTGTATAACTGAATAACGGAACATATATACTCCGATCAAAAAAGTAGCCCTTCCTTATTTGGTGTGCTATAGCACACCTTGGCTAGCTGACAAGAAGAGCCTCGTAGCAATACGGTTAGTACAGGAATTATATTCCGAATTGCCTACCACGAACCCTGGTTAGTCGATGTTTGGGTGGCGGGGCTCTACGACCATGTTGACCAGTCGTCATAAATATATCTAACAGCTTGCCAATCCCAGCATAGCACCAACTTGATCCGTACGGTTCATTCGAAATTTATTACCCCGTTTCGGTTATGTAGGTGAATCTAGCTACGTAGCTAATACTTGAGGTCGAATACACCCTAAAAGCATGGTGAACTCTCCACGGCAACATGGAAGGGTTGAACCCGTTGGGCGGGTAATACTCAAATGCCATGAGGTTATTCAGCATACGCAACAATTAAGCACGGCTTGATTTGTTAACTGTTTGTTGACTTTACCGGTCCAAATTGGAATATCTCCTTCTTTCGATAGTATCATTTCGGACTTTAGCTTGATCAAAGTTTAAGCAAATAGTGGGCCTGGCACCCGTTAGTACTACCCTTGTCGACGTTACTTGGATCTTCTTCAAATAGTTTTAAAAGGGTCCTTTCGCCGTGGATTCTGACTGACCCAACCAGACCGGAAACACTGACTTGGATGCCTTGGAAGCTATAGCGCGATCTCGGAGTAACCTGTAGGCCAAGATATCATACGTATCAGCGATAATCCGGAGTCGAAGCATGAATGACCTTAACCCGATCAAGACAGGGGGCCCAGGTCTGTGTGTTAGGTTGAATTTGTATCCCTCAAAGGCGGTGGTTGTTTTTGGTCGGTTTGATTTGCTACGGCCGATGAAGTTATTATTCATCATGGATTACAGTTACAAATAGTATACCATATAGAGAAGTCCAAGAATGAGGATATGGGTGCAGGTGGGCCGATGTTAGGTAATAGGTATTAGATATATGCTTGGCCCCCCTCTGGTTACTCAGCGGCTATTGTCGTTTTAATAAGGATGTCTAGGGCCCTCATGTCCAGGAAAATACGAACCCGAAAGTAAATCGAACTGACAATTGGAAAATGTATGCATTTGTGAAAGGCGCGTGCCCGTGGCTGGACGAGCACATCAAGTCGTGCGTTCGGCGGCATGTGCCGGACGCCATCTTCGTCAACCATATCGTCAGCATCCGACCGTCCGCTGCGGCAGTTTTCCAATTCTGCAGTGGGGATAACCTCAGACGGCATTTTAAGGTGCTGAATGCCGCGGAGAAGGCCCTCATTAACGCATATCCCAACAGTGATGCGCTGGCCCGAAAAGACTGTCTCGCGAGGGTCGTGGAGTACTGGACGGCGAAAAGGCCAGATAGCATACTAAAGGACCACGTCCCGGTTACAGTGAGACTGACTCTCGACTACAGCGAGTATGTTGACGATGCTCTGGCAGCGGCGGACGACCTCGCGTTGCTGTATTCCCTGGAAGACAACGAGAACAAAGCCGCGTCGGAACGCGAGTGGTGGATCCTTAAGCCCGCATTTCTAGATTGCGGCGCAGGAATTCGAATTTTCAGTACCGTAGAAGAGCTCGCAAGCAATCTGGAGCTTGCTGCCGACTTGGAGGAAGAGGACGATGAACAGAGTGAAAAAGTCCAAGAACCCAACGGAAAACGTGGCTCTGATACGGAGCGCCAAGGTGACGACTGGCGCAACGGATTTTCCCCGAGCCTGTCACTCCCCGGCTTAGACTCTCTGGATGCTCTGATCACTACGACCGGGGATTTATCAATTAAGGGATCTCCAGACAAACTTTGCAAGGATGCCACAGCTCCGCAGTGCGTGTGCGAGGACAGTGGACGCATACTTTCGGCTCAGATGCGCGAGTTCGTTGCGCAGCGATACATCGTCTCGGTTCCACCGCTAGAGAACCGGAAATGGCACATTCGGTCCTACGCCCTTTCCGTCGGACGCCTCAAGGTCCACGTCTACCGCGACATGCTCGCCCTCCTGGCTCTCGACGACCACAAGCCGCCCTGGGACGATCCCGGTGCCAGGTCATTTCTCACAAACACGGCGATCCAGAGCGAGGACGAGTACGTGACCAAGGAGTCGATGCGAGACTTCTGGCAGACACCAGATGATTTGCTCCCCGGAGCCTGGAAGGCCCGCACTTTCGACCAGATCTGCGAGATCTCGGCCGAGGTGTTCCGCGCAGCGGCCCATACGATGTCTGACAAATTCACGACGCTGGATAAATGCTTCGGACTGTTCGCTCTGGATTTTCTTGTTGACACCTCTGGCACTGCGTGGCTCCTCGAAGTGAACGAGACGCCGGCTTTCTATGAGCATGGCTTTGCAGGTGCGCTGGCTCAACGCCTCATGGAGTCGGTCATATGCGTCGCTATGGAACATATGGGCAATGCTCGGCTTGAGGATGCCCAGAATTCCGCTGCCAGGGCTCGAATGGTGGAAGTGCTAGATGAAACCGAGAAGCTCGGAAGGAGTAGCATCACGGAGATCGTACCGCAAGATTAGGCGTCGGAGACAAACGCCCGTGGATAGCTAGGAACTGCAGTTTATCAATGACAGCATTAGGAGGTGTTTCTAGCTCGAGTCCTCGGAGAAATGGGGCCAGAATATATCTATACTTTGAAGATATCAATGGTAAACAGGAACTATTACGAAAGTCTACTAAAGCGCTGAGAGTCTATAATATCACAATATCATAACCTGCTTTCCACATATTGTCACATGCGTTTTTAAATGCGTTGCACACTATGTCACACTGTTTTGAATGCTGTGGTGGAGGATCGAGTCCCTCCTTCTGATGGATTGGTAACTTCGTGCGTCGCATAATAGCTCTCTCTGTTCAAACTATTTGACCACTACTCCTGGGCTCCCTGAAACAGCCCTCGTGGCCACTATACCGGTGGCCTGTTGTACCATAATCCCGTACCCCTTACACCGGAACAGGTCGACTAAGAACAGGCTCATCCGACCTTCACGCGGACTGAGAGCACTATGCTCAGGATCGCACTATAAAATACAGGACGATATGAGGTTCCATCTATATTATTGCATCCATCGTGCTATAGTAATACTCTACTTGTGCACTAGCCATAATGCCCTTGATCTAGTCCCCCCCACGGTCAGAGTTGCAGGTCCGAAAATGGGAACTCAGTTTGGCGGGGTTCCCAGTTTAAGGATCCTGTTTCCCTCCCGCTCTGTCGCCTCACCCCAGGCGACTCACAATTCAGGGTCCTACAACCTGTCTCCTTTAATGGCTCGTCGTCCTTGTATGCTCTCTCCACGAAAACTGTAACATGATTCGAAATGATCGTTACCCCACTAACGGATACGAAGTGCACCAGAATATTTATAATATCGACACGCCCCAACGTGAATATACCCTGGTCCCATCAAGGCTGGTGCGTAAAAATCGCATCTCCCCAGGCTGCACACCCAGTGGGCTTCACGACTCTCTTCCCGACTTCCCACCTGTCTCTTGCTTGAGACACTGCAATGACATAATAGATTGTCGGGATCGTTGCCTCGGCCGTCTGCAAATCCCCAGAAAATTTTTGCTAGGGGAATACTTGTAATAAGGACGTCCTGCGTTCCTGCTTAGATTTGATGATCGAGTTACGTGCCTATTACTCGACATTCGGCATCGAAGACACTTTGGACGCTCCTCTGGGGATGGGCAAGATTGTCAGCTTGCAAGGTCGTTATGTTAAAAGATATAGAGCCTTGATACTGAATGAGCCTTTGAGCAAGCGAAGAATTTTGCTTACCATTTCGGGGAAGATGCAGGATGTGCTTAGATGTCGTAACATCCAATTAGGACTGATCCTGTCCGGAATATACCAAACACGGTAGAGAGAACTAGAGTTCCGAGCTTCTGTTTTCGGAGAGAATTATTTGTTTCAGCCCATGGGAACGACACTAGACGATTACGGACAGAGGAGATCCATATCGGATGGTTCGTAGCTAATAATTCAATATCTAAACCGAGTTGCACGAATGAGGGTCGAGGTGGTAATTAGTTCGTTGCCGGGCTAGAAGCGTGGCGCCAGTGAACTCGTCTCGACCGCGCATAACTTGGCGGTCTACCGAGTCGAGGCGTTTGCGACTCGGTTGACGAAGGAGACCAAGAGGATACAGTATATGATCAAGGGGTGTCATACTAGTGGCTGATGATCATCCTTGGCCCCCTAAGCCACCATCCTTAATCCGGAAGAGGTCTTTCAAGTTATGAGTTCCTCTTCGCCTCCGCTCTTAAGGCAACCATCAAGTTAAGGCCCCTAAGCGTCAAAATGGCGGGCCGCGCCCAGTGTTAGCAATAGCACCTGCCTATGTAACCATCTCCTTAGGCCGGTATGGACGCATGAACAAATTTTTGCTGGACAGCCTGGTTTGAGTCAGCCGCCTCGACCACCTCCTTAATCCTTGCTTCCGTCGGAAGATCCAGCCTCGGTGCCACCAGCCTTAGGCTGAAGCTGGATGACGTAGATCCTTACGACACATTAGCATGTTGGAATTCTAGTATGAGGACACTTACGCGAATCAGCACATGAAGCTGCATGCACTTTAGATACGTACATCCAGTATCAGCAACCATAGCGCGGATATTATCCTCTGTGTACTTAAAGGAGGTGAAAATTTCAATCCGAGTGCCCTTCCTGATGTGCCCACCTATATTATCTACCACTGTTATAGTGAACGTACGACTAGCAGGGTGATTGCGGATGGTATATTTTCGTATATATTGTCATTGGCAAAGATATTCTAATCGATGATCTCGTCCGCTACCTCAAGTCCGTTCTTTATAAACTCATTGAAAGCTCCAGTATGATGCGGAGTATCAATCCTATTCTTGTCGACCGTCCCGTCTTGGCCTATGAGTAGTAAGTTCCCCATGTAGGCCCAACCTTGGAATCTTTGGGCGACAGCTTCTCTTCGGGCATTAGACAGAGACTACCCAAATGAGCCTACGTAAGCTTTTCCAGCGAAGCTTGGCTTGAAACGCCCGAGTGCTTGATCGAGAGTCCCTCACAGGCGCAAGCAGTTGATGCTTTGGTACCTTTGGTTCAAGATATGTATATGTCGCTGCAGAGAGAATTTGTTGATATCCACAGCGACATAAAGAAGGGATTTCTCTTCTCTATCCAGCGCATCCAGGAGTAACCTGGTTTTAGTAAAGGTGCTGTCTCCCTCAGCATAGCCTTCTCGCTCTTAGGTAGGATTGCAGCTTACCCGAGCCCTTGCTTGACAATAGTATCCCTTCTCCTTAGGGATAAACTCGCTGTCAAGGACTTGGAAAGGATCTTATGTTCGCTCTGAGTCTGGTAGGACTCTTTATTGATTCCGTCCCACTTGTCGTTCAGGTAGAACATGTTTTTGTCTAAGTAGTTATCGCCACCATCGACGATTTTCTCCAGATGAGAACGAGCTGAGTGCTAACCTTGACTTCCTCCAACATCGCACTCTTCTCCGGTGTGAAGAGTTGTTGTTCCAGCATCAAGCATAAACGAATAGTCGAAGAGGCTAAATATCATGTAGAATTTGTGAACGAAGACTAGCCGTTTAGACGCAGAGTCTCGTATCACGAGTATTTCGTTAAAGGCCGGCTTGTGCAGAGACATGGTATAACCCGTATGTTGTAACTAACGTCGCAGAATAGGGGTAGCTTGCTTAGTCATCAAGCCCCAGGGAACTGTAGGTACCCTGCAACAACGTTGTTCCAGGGCTCCCACAATGTATATAGAGCTTTCTAGCCACCGCTCTCTAAAGCGCTGATCTATGACAATTTACACTTTTCACACTCTATGCAACGTTACTCGCGATCAGTCGAACTGTGACAACTAGACTAGAGAAGATGGTTTTGTCTCCTTTATATGTGTTCCTTGGTTGCTTTGCGTCATGATCACTCACTTATTCAGATGATTGATTTCAGACGAGGGGCATCCCCATGCAAGCCAACGGGCCGAATCCATGTATAGCCACTTAAGTATTGTCGAACACTTTTCATGGCTCTCAGGTATCCACGCCGTCTGCATGTCTCCGCTGTTGCTCCCGCTACCCTGTCTCGGGTTATGGTCCCATTCGACGCCACCCGCAGTGGTAGGGCATCGGACTTGGGCAGACCGCCAGCCGCCCACGCATCTCTGCAACCATGCAGATTAGGCGAGGTATGATGAGTGATAGCTTGCCAGTACTTGCTAAGCTATCCCACCAGAAGCTGCTGTTGAACTTACATTTTGAGTACCCCTCCTTCACTTCCTCACGCCGCTTGCCTCTATTAGCTTACGTAGCCCTAATCGAGCGCTATCGTTGTGATGAGACTTCCTAGGTTCGCGGTATTGAGCGTAAACCTGATTGAGAATGCGTAGAGCGGCAGCATGACATCCTTCACCAATAACACGGTTGATCGAAAATCCCATCCTTTCCCAAACCGCCCGCCGATTCTTGAGCTTCTGGCCGTCCAAGAGTCGGCCAAAGTCTGACAGGTAGGGGCCATGGACAGGGTCCGAAACGTTCTGAGGAGTCGCAGGGGTCGTACTCACCGGTCCAGCTAATTGCTGCATTCCATCTCTCCTGCCATAGGCAACCGCCTGCGCCGCGTGTGGAAGGGCACGGCTCCGGATGCCAAGTATGAGCGAATGCTTGGGTGATTGGCGACCTCGCGAATTTCGCGTTGACGACAAAATGGGAGTGATATACGCGTGTTATTGGCCTCATTCGCCTGTCCAGCGATGGGTAGTTTATGTTGAGCCTCAGCGCAGCCTCAATGGCTTCCAACAACCTCGATACGATCCGCGCGACCGATCTCCTCGACTAGCTCCCTGCGTCACGATGTCCTCCGAACCATTCTCTTTGAGCCCTTCCCCCTCAAATCAGCCGCGCGATGGAGCGCGTTGAATTCTCTTCTTCGCCAGCCGTCTCATTTCCAGGAACCTCATTGCCAACGACGCCATCGCCCCGTCCTCGCGGGACTGCCACCGACTTTATTCAGGTCGATTGGACACTCTGGGGCCGCCAAGAGTGGGCGAAATGGCCCGGATTCGAGCGCTATACTTGCGGCCAAGCCACGAGGGCATGGTTGAAACAATATGGGTATCGCGTTGAGGACCGTTCCACCCCGCGGCCTGGCAATAAGCTGAAGTGGATCTGCGCGGACTGCTTGCCCGAGGCTTCAAGAAGAAGTCAGACTTCGGCTTTGTCTGCTCGACAGGAGTCGCCATCAAGAAACGCCTTCGCAAAGCCCACGGGATTCTAGTAAGTGCATGCCCCTGGTGTAAGGCTCGGTAACCTGCTGATTTGGTAGGCCCCGAACGAAGTTGCCCGTGACGTGGGGAGTTCATCTCTAGATGACCAAACTATCGCCCACTTCATCGATGCCGAATTCAATAATCCTCACGACCAGTTTCTTCTCGGCAAGCTGCGTGGAAGGTTCAGCAGCAAAGGCCTTCGGATACTCCTCCTCGACTAGATTACCTACCATAATCTGCCGTTCGACATTGTCAACAGCGAGCGGTTCCCGCGTATCCTTCTCTACGGCAATCCGCTCCTTGATAGGGCCTATATTTCCTCTGCGAAGACGCTTCTTCGTATGCTCGAACCTGAGCATAAGGGTGCCGTTGGGCTGGTAGTCGAAGTATTGCGCAGCGCTCGATCCCAAATCCATTTCTCCTTCGACGGCTGGACATCAAGGTCATGATAATGTCTCCGCATAATCTTCCACTTGGCAAGTAGCCAACATTGGAGTACTGTGGTATCTTTTGGCGCATTCCCCCGCCAGCCAGAATTACCTTTCTAACTTCGATCGACGTCTATGGGGGATGGTCCTGCGTCTCGAATCGCGTCTACAGGTCGCAGGGGTATTTTCAGTTAGTTACCTCTACCCGTCCACTATTTCCCAAATACGGTTACGATGTAGCTCTCCATACAATTTGTATGGGAAATAACATCAGAGCAACATCAAAGAAATAATTATCATAAGCTTTACCACTTTACTATTTTATGATAACTAACACGACTTAAACGCGGTTAAAGCCATTTACGCGTTTTCCTAATGGATATTGAAGTCCAGCTTATATATGTCAAGAAATAACGCCTTTAGCTTTCCTCGCCACTGTTTGAAGCTGCCGAACGCTTTCAATAAGTGGGATACATGAAGGGCTGCGTTAAGACTGGTAAGAAACAGCATATGAACTGACGGAGGTATTTTGGCATACAGAATGTATGGGAACATACATACTAGCTGTTTAGGGGATCTTGCGGGGAGGTGGAGGCAACTAACTGAAAATACCCCTGCGACCTGTGCATAAGTTTACCGCCCGTCGTTCCAGTTACCGGCCTTGCACTGCTAATTGTAGTGTTGGCGAGAGAAAGCTGGAAAAGAAGGCGTCGAAGCGGTGCCTGCTGGCGCTACACCTGCGTCCCAGCGGAGGAGGCTTGAACAAATCTCTCCGAACCGCCCTCAAGACTTCCGACGCTGCTAAGGCCGTTCTCGATCCATGGCGGCGTGCGATTGCTCAAGTGCCAGTTGGCGCGCACTTTTGAAGGGAAGGCCGAGGCACGCTAACGCCAAAGGCTGGATAAAAGCCGACCTCTGCCAGCAATGCGCCTCCATAGACTTTGACATTTTGAAGGATCGACGTGGCTTTATGCCTGTGCCTGGCGGTCGTAACGGATTACGGCGTAGTACGAAGGGATCCGATTGCCCGGCATGTCGGTTCTTTGCTACGATATTCCTGAGCAGGAACCCGTCTGCAGATCTCAGCACCATGGCCGAGTACAGGTTGTCAACGGTCAAGGTCACCAGTACCTGTTTCGGCGCCATTAGTGACGAATGCTTCAGTGCGCGGTATAGATCGCCTTTGGGCTATTGCATCTCGGTACACACCATGGGCGACTCTATCTTGTCCCTCCTGAGTTCCTTAGTCGCTTGTGTCGCACCCGTCTTCGACATCACCACCGGCGACCAGTCACCCGTTCTAAGCCTACGTCAGATCGACCGAGGGTCAGTTGACTATACTGTGTTGCAGGGATGGCTTACTCATTGTCTAAAACAACATCCAACGGTTTGCAAGTCGTTGTGGCCGGAGCAGGATCGACAGATGTCAATTCTCAGGGTCATCGACTGCCATACGGGAACCATCATCGACGCGCCCGACGGTTGTGAGTTTGCGGCCCTCAGCTATGTCTGGGGCGCTACTCATGGAAGAGAAAGCGCGTCTACTACCGAGTGTCTGCCACAAGACATGCCACAGACTATCAGCGACGCTATGCTGGTCGTACGCAAGCTCGATCTCCGCTACTTATGGGTAGACAAGTATTGTATTGACCAGCACAACGAGAGCGAATTAGCAAGCCAAGTATCGGTCATGGACTTGATCTACGACAGAGCCGTGCTAACTATCGTTGCCGCCTGCGGGAAGGACGTCTCTTTCGGACTTCCAGGTGTGGGTTCCAGGCGAAGGGCGGAGCAGCCAACCTTGCATCTGGACGGCCGGGTATGGGTGTCGGGTTTAGGGCACATCCAGTCATTGATAAAAGGTTCAACATGGATGACAAGAGGATGGACCTACCAGGAGGGACTGTTCTCGAGACGCCGTCTGATATTTACCGAGGAGCAAGTATATTTCGAGTGCAATAACTCATGCTATCAGGAAACCCTTGCCTTGGATTTCCATCTGCTCTTCGACGACACGGGTTGGCTAAATACTTGGTCCACCCTATTCCGTCAGGGACTTGCTAATACGCGTTATGACCTTGGCCAGATCATTGAAGACTATTCCCAGAGAAAGCTCACTCGGCCGTGCGATATTATGAATGGTCTGGCCGGAGTCCTTCGAGCTTTCTCTCACATGCCATCACCGGTCCGCCACTACTGGGGTATCCCAATGGACTACAATCCCCGCAAGGGGAGCCGCTGGGAGGTGAACAAAGCTCCTATCCCCCGGTGGTCCCGGTGGAACTCCTTTTTAGGCTATTTCGACGCCGTATTCGCCCGGGCCCTGTGCTGGGAGTCGGAAACGTCGTCATTTCGCAGGGAGAAATTCCCAAGTTGGTCCTGGACCGGGTGGATGGCTCCTCTGAAGGCCCGTTACGCTTGGGGTGTTCCCTACAACGTTCATGACTCCGGGGTCAAGATCTCGATTCGGAAGGGCGACGGTACATTCGACAGGCTGAACGAAGCACTTATAGAAAAGCTTAACGTTCCCATTCCTTCAGCGATAGGCTACACGCAGACACTGTGGGTGGAGGCCTGGGCTGTCGACTTACAATTGCGCTACTTCGAAAATGGGCTCGATTTCGTGCGACCTCATCCCGACTCTCCCCCTTCGAAGTACGTAGCTATTGTTTCTCACCTGGCAGGCACTCAGCTGTCTCCCCATCGGTGGGATTCGATATACTGGCGGGTTACTTTCTCAGCCCGGGTCAACGAGGATGATGAGCTATTTCAGCGGACTCATGAATGCATTATGTTGCACCGAGACTTTGGGCTGATCACTCGGAGGAACGAGGCTGCTTGGGAGAGGATTGGCATGGTAGACTTTAGCTATAGCTTTTCCGATGTGGGGAAGCCCGTCACCGGCGACGAGCTTTGGGAATTCCTCCCGCGCCATAGGCTGACTATCGAGCTTACATGATCTTTATAAATGTTACTTTTCTTTCTCTCTTTTCATTATTCTTCTGTTTCTTGCCATCTCTGTCTCTCTATAGCCATATTGTTGCGCTTGTTGCGGAGCCCAGTCAAGAAGAACGCTACAGTCGTAGGTCGGCGCATCTATACGTCTCACCGAGCCCACCAATGACAGGCAAGCGAGCGACCAACCAATACGTTCGCTTTGCCCGCCTCAGCAGTCTTTGGAGCCTGCCACTCAACGATGATTTCATGTGCCTTTCTGCTAGGTTCACCCTTGTCCTCTTCGTACTTGTGCGCTTTACATCGTGACAGCTCGACTTGCATACTTCTGCGCGAATTCTTCGACTGGCGTTTTGGCGGGGATGTAGCGGACGGAGGGTTTTCTGCTCGAGTTCGACACCTTGGGCATCTGGGAGAAAAATGTTGCGCCTGTGTGGCTAATCCCTGTGGCCACTCGTCACTGTACGTTTCGTCGTCTACGAACAGGGGTGAAGCCAGGCTGCGGTATCACCATCCCGCCGCGGAGAATACCACCACCGTTGCGGGTTCAGTCCATCCTTGGGCTCGCCGTACGGACTCGACCCCTTGTGTCATATGAGCGTGAGAAAGCCGACGACAGGCATATGGCAGACACCGATGGGATATGTCGGGTCTGATGAGTGGAGGGACCTTAGGCTAGTCGGGGTCAGGGGAAGGCAGCGATTATAATACCTCCTGTGCTGTATGGTGATCGAGCCAGACGGGTTCCATGGAGCTCCCAAATTTTCACTGACAGGAGGCGCCGAGTTTGCCAGGTTCTTGGAAACAATTGGATCAGTGGAGCCGCCGGACATTTACAAGTGCGAATGTCACCTTGCATTGCTTCTAAGGAGCGGAAGGTATGTGCCGACCATTGACCATTGACCACTGAGCATGTGTTTTCCGGCACAGTAGGTACACTCCCTATCCTATCCCATCAAAGGAGCCCCCCCCCGCCGCGAGCAAACTCCTCTATGCCCACGAACCGCTGGTCCTGCCTTCCCTTGCGCCAAACCTCTCAAGGCCGCTGCCTCTTCCCCTTTACCCCAGACAATCGGACCGGCCGCTTCGGCGAGGCAGACTGCCGGCTGGTCGAGGCCGGACCGGGCCGGAGCCCGGCCCTTCGGCTCCCCGTGGCTGTCATGGGAGTCGCGTCTTTCGGCGGCCCGCGCTCGACAGCCTTGCCGGCGCCTCCGTTGGCACGACGCGATCGAGGGCGCCCGGCAGCTAGTGGAATTACGCGACGACTAGGGTTGGTCCTACGGCGCTTGCGATTAAGCCGCTTCCCGGGACAGTCGTCGTGGCCTTAGATGGAGTCGGAACTGTACTTGTTGAAGAGCTCGGTTGTTGGGAGAGAGCCAACCTTGCCGTTGATCCCTTGGGTGCTTTGGTGGCCTTTCGGTGGTCCAGGTATTTCGAGGGTTGGGGATTCGATGCTGATGTGGAGCCAACTATGACGAAAGAATACTCAAAGAATGCCGAAGAGCTCCGTGGTAGTGATGTTAGGGTGCTGGAACTTCGGAATTGGGCTGTTGAGTATATAGATCGGATGCGCAACGTGCATGTTGTGCTCGAGGCTTAGAGCCGCCGGCTATCCGCATATCATTATGGACGCAGACCGTTTGGCTTAAGATGTAGGCTTTGGAAGATAATAGAAGGGAAGAGGAAGGGATTGTATACTGCAGGTAGCCGGCTTCAAAGTGATGTTTGCCCTTTTAATATTTGCCTCGTCCGGCGAGCGAAATCTGTCGTCGAGTCGTTGTTGGAAAGTACATCTGCCGCGTACCTGTTCGGCGATTTCGCGCAGAATGTGATGCCATCTCGGCGGAAAAGGACTTGGATATGAATAAATTGTATATCCCCGTCGACCGGTGCAAAGCGTTGAAGAGCAGCTAGGACTTCCATCATGATGACTTGACAGGGCTTGGTTGGGGAGATTGGGAAGTGATAGACAGAAAGAGCTTTTGCATTGTAAGGAATTCACCACCATGAGGGCTTTCCGCTGGTCATCATGTGATGTACAGGTAACACCCTCAGCCAGGATTCGGTCCCTGCCAGTCTAAGCCGAATTTGAGCCGACATCGAAGCGATCTACCCAGCTTCGAGAACGATCTTATTGAGGGAGGAGAAAGAGACCCGAAGAACCAAGACAATGCGGCAAAGAGGACTTTCGGATTGCGCTCAAGCAGTAAGGTATTGGAACAATTGTCGTCCTTTACTGCCTCGCTCCATGTCTTGCATCTAGACACCTTTGGAGAGCGGAAGTTAACGGATGAGTACCAGTCGATGAAGGAGAGCAAGATGATGAAGGCGATGCCATGCGACGTCCAGCGCGTAAGCGTCGCAGGAAAACGGCTGCACATACCCCTGGTCCAAGTTCCCGGGACGCCAAGCGACCCACCCTGTCGATTATGGTCACAACTTGCCGAGTTCACAGCCCGACCACCCGATGCAGTAGGAAAGGTGGAGGTCTTGAGACACTGGCATCGCGTTGGAATGCTCCCCAGCACATGTCTTCTGGACGCAGATAGGGAATCCCTGTCTCGACAACAACGTGGTGGCGTCGAAGTTGGTAGGCCGGTCTCGGTCTGTGGATAATTGCAAGCCTAGACACATGAGGAGTTCAACACATTCCTAAGAAATCGCTGGACCTAGTATCAAAACACATCGTTATTGGTTCAATTTGTATCATTATGGATAACCTTGAGTTATACAACACAAAAGAAAATATATTCAAGCGATAGAATGTGGTCATCTGTACAGAAGACCAAAAAGTTATAAGTTATTCATTCCAAGTCGTAAACCCCCAGTTCTTTTTTCTAGGGTCATCATTCATAGCCGTCAAACGACAGGCGTTCATAAAGGTCATCAATCATTACCATCACATCATCATCCGCACCACCTTTTCGAATCAGCACCTGCTAAACAATATCGGGACGTCCATGCTCCGATGATCGGTGCTAACGGGCGCCACGTTCACGACGGAAGTACTCCTCCCGAACAAGCCCTCACGGAAGCGCGCGCTGCTCAGGAAGGACCCTGCGCCGAAGCTCTCCTTCCTGGGACTGCCGCTGTTATCCCTCCTAAAGCTGGGTTTGGGATTGAGGGCCCCGCCGCCGCCGCAGTAGAAGTCACGCCCCGCGAGACGACTGAGCACGAGCTCCTTGGCCCTGCGCAGCGCGCTGATCTGCACCTCGGCATCCTCGGCGCCGAGGCGCTGCGCCTCCTCGGCCTCGATGTCGCGCTGCACGGCCGAGATCTCGGAGCACAGCTCGGCCGTGGGATCGTAGACCGTGGGCTGCAGCAGCGCGGGCATGGCGGGCGAGGTGTCGAGGATGGGCGCCGAGATCTCCATCATCGGCTTCGCCGTCGTCGACTTCGACGATGACGGCGGCGACGGCATGGCCCGGGCCTTTGGAGTCGGGGTCGGCGGCGTCTGGGGCCGGAAGTAGTAGGAGTCCTCCTCCTGCTCATCGATGGGCGAGTGGGAGAGCTCGGGCTCGGAGCCCGAACCCGGCGATATCTCGCCGAAGAGCCGGCGGGAGGAGGTCGACGAGTGGATGCTCTCTACCTCGCCGAACAACCGCCCATGAGATGTCTGGTGCGGGATGGCGAGTCGCGGCGGTTCCTGCGGGCGACTCAGGGACTCGTTTGAGGGCTGGCGGCTGTGGTTGGGAGTAGAATAATTAGTGCCAGACGTTTGTGGCTCTTCGACAGAGTCCTTGGACCTCTTGTGCCAGAAACGACGGAGAGGCTGGTGTTCCTTGACTGGCTGATTGAGGGACTCCTCGGAGCGATCGCGGCGATGCCGCCGCTCGCGTTGCTCCATGTCGGCCTCTTCCTCGCGTCGCTGGCGGCTCTCCTTTCTTCTGCGCCGGCGCTTGGTGACGCGGCGCTTCTTGAGCTTGTTAGGGAACAACAAGCTCGCTTTTCGCGCAGCTTCGATATCCGACGGCAAATCGATATCCTCCGATTCTTGGGTCTCTGCTTCCTCGTCCCGGAAGAGGTTGATGTCGAGATCAAGAAGTTCCTGTGAAACCGCTGCCACTGCAGCAGAATGGGCAGGAAGATCTTCCGCCAGAACTTCCGGACAAATACTTCCAACTTCGGAAATAGTTGCCATTGAGTGACGGGTCCAGTGCTCACTCTGCGAGGTATTATCCATCAGAGGAGCGAGTGCTTCATCCCAGTTGCCGGCATCAATGAGGACAACGTTCTCGAAGTCAAATTCACGAACGCAGTGTCGATGCGAGTTGACCAGGTCGGACACTTGGGGGGCATTCATAGTCGCGTTCCGCACGGCGAGGTAGCGCACCTTGCGGAAGACGACAGGCTTCCTTGGCGGTGTCGGCGGTAATGGCGACATGGGCGAGGTGACCTCGTGGAATAGTTTCTGCGTATTCCGGGGCGGCGCAAATAGGGGGTCCGCCGCCAGGGAGAGGGGACAAGGTCCCTTGCGACCCAGCCACGTGAATGTGAACTTCTCAAGGTTTCCCGAAAAGCTTCGAATGAAATCATCGATCATCTTCAGGTGGTCGAGACCTGGCGACGGCCCGTAGAAGTCCCACGACTCAACAGCGATGTGCATCTTGCGGATCTGCCGCCATCTGCGAACTGCCGACGGCAAGCAACCAAAACCAGATGTATGGCGCAGATAAATGAAGGCCGAGGGATGAACGGATGAAAGAGACAGTTTTGTCAACTCGTTCAACGGAGCCCGTTCCAAGGCTATCCGAAGGCTGATGAGAGCATAGTCGACAATATCCCTCCGATATCTCTCCTTGGGGTCTTGGCCAGGCGTCTTGATAGTTAGGTGCCTCATCTTGGGCAAGTGCTTCATCGCGTTGATGAATGAGGGCACATTAGATGCGGCGTGGAATAGAGGCGGGTATTGTAACGTGAGTATTTCGCCCAGGCTCGAGTTGGCGAACTTTGGCCTCTCCAGAACTGATGCCATTGAAGTGTGAGGCGTATACAAGAAGCTGACCTCCCGCCCGGTCTCCGGGTGGACCAGCGGGGGCAGGAAAGTCGCATCTGAGTGCGGGAAGTAGAAAGTCAGATGTTCAATGTGGTGACCTATCCTTGATAAGGCCTTGATCCTACTTTCTCGAGTAAATGTATTGGCCGTGAAAGTTAAGTGGGTTCGTAAGAATAGCCGTTTGGTAACAAGATTGCAGCATGCCGAAGATGCGAGTCTAACCCTGCAGATATCCTCCTTCGATAGTAGCGAAAATAGTCTCTCCCGGATCTCCTTGTCCTGCCACAGGCAGTAGAATGCTTGGGGTCGCGCTGCCATAATTTACTCATGTCGTTGTGGGAAGGGTTATTCTAGTATTGTTTCGTCGTTGTTAGAGCTGAAGTGACCTTGTCACTACGTTGTTGCGCGCAAAGTTTCAAGATGTTTCTATCAGATATGGATGGAACCGAATGGGTTTCAATGCTGTCAGAACTTAAAATGTATGGAATAAGATGTGTATAAATCCACGAGCCGCACTACAGCCGGCAGAAGCTAAAGTGAGGTTGTTTGCAGCTCATGCGACGCTCGGGACCTGCATTATGCATCGATATTAGGGCGATACAATTGAGTCAGAGTTGAGTCAACATTGAAGCCCAAAAAATCAGAAGAAGATGAAAATGGCTATGGCCCAAAGGCTGTCGACCCTGTTATACTCTTCCACGTTGCTCTAGTTCCGCCTCCTCCCCCCTTCTACAGACTGTAGTACCGTCCGCGCAAGATAATCGCTCAACCCAGCATCAAAAATGCGAATAGAGCGAGCTTGGTTGGTGAGTCATTCTCGACTCTTTGGAGCATCTGCAAGTCGCCATGCAGGTTGAACAGACCAGAACAGTCCACAAAAGCGACAAATCGTAGACGCGACAGACAAGGTAAAGCGCGATGGGCTCGCTGACTGGCCGCATTCTAAGACGACTTGCATCGCCCTTATGCAGGCCGCATGCGACTGTCTCACCCACCCTGCGATGCTAGCCAGTGGGAGGACTCGAAACATTGCGGAGGGCGACAGGAGGAGAGAGCCCGATGAGCCCAAAAGGGAAGAGGGGCGGGGGGGCAGAGGCCATCCAGTGGATCCGCTGCTTTTCCGCTGCACGGGGCACAGGGCCTGAACGGCGTCTGCCAATAGGGCTTGCAGCCGGACGCAGATCAGTGGCTGGTATTGTTTGTGGGGGTCGCGCCTGGCCACGCGAGTTAGACACGAAACAGACGCGGATTTTGCCGCCAGATTCCCATTCCTTATAAAATCATCAAGCGCCCAGGACGGACAAGAGCTCTAAGTGAACAGAGTTCTAAGCGACGACAGTCAGTGAATTTCCTGATTGGGGACTCGTCTCTGCGGTATATGTCACTGGATAAGCCATGAAGTGAGTGATAAGATGGACTTTGAGGGACCAGACACCTGCAAGAGCCGGCTAGAAGCCCTGACCTACCGGATAACCCCCGCGCGACGCGAATTTTCCCACCGTTGACTCTCGCACATCGATCATCAAGCAATGGGTTGCGCGTATCCACGGGCGCGGGCACATGGAGATTCGGCTAGAACTGTCTGTCGCGCCAGACGGAACTCCCCGTCGATGGCGTTTCCATCTTCGCCTCGCTTGACTCTGAAAAGGCTATTCTCGACCCCGCCTTTTTCTGCATGGCGAATTCCCGGATGGCGAGGCTCACTCAGGACTCGGTACCGGTGATGCTACTGGAGCAAATCATCACTCCCGTCTGATATCGCCACTCATCCATTCTCTTGAGCTCCACAACTCTCCTCTGCCTCTTTGAGCATCGTACGACCCTCTCTGGGAAATGGCTCCTCGTGCCCTATTGAGTTTGGGAGACCCTCTTTTTGCACAACCTCAGTCCTTTCCCTTTCGCATCCGTGTGGTCAGTGGTGTAACCCACGTTCGTATATCCACTCCGGATAGGGATAGCTTTACAGTCTGGCCCAGAGTATATGCCGTACCAAGTACCCTATACACAGTTAGCGCGAAGCCCAGTGGCGCGGAAGCAGCGTGCCTGTCAATCACCAGAAAACGGGCCGCGTCGGATGAGGTTTATTATGGAGCGCGTCTATCTCTGATGTTTCGCGGGGATGAACTAATCGCGTCGCAGGACATCTTACTGGATTGTATGAGGGGTTTTATATGGACGTAGCGCGTTGACCGAAGAAACGCGCACTGCACTTCAAGATCGCACCGTGATTGTTCACAGCCCCTGACAAAGAGAGGCGAGAGTATCTGTGTTTATGAAGTAGGGACATGCCGCAAGTCAGCATCACATCAGAGACACAGAGGGATAACTGAACCCCAGGAGAGCCATTTGCGTCTGGACAATATACGTGACGCTTCATGCTGCTGCATGACAGCTCAGCCGTCGCTATCTGCTCTCGTTCTTCTGGTTCCCCTAGATCCCCGGGACGACAAGAATTGCTAAGGAGTCAATAGCCTTTTATGTTCCCCTTAGAGAGAGAACCCCTCCAATTATGCCTGAAAACTCCTTGCGAAAATAAACACTTGATATCGTGGGTGTCCTAGGACGGCAAAGCTCGTCGTTTTCGAGGCCTATCCGCCTCTTGACGCTCCGTATGGTCTCCCGAGGAAGTCTGCTCCATATATGAGCTAGCCTCGGCTTATCAATTCAAGTATAGGCACCTCATGAAACCACGCTTCCGCAATCACTAGCCTGGGAGTGTGCTGTTCCTTCGCCATGACTCCCACACCTTGCTCCCATGCCACGGGCTTGCCATCGATGCGGACGATACCTAGCCCAGCCTCCAGTTGCTTTTTGTGTTGCTCCGGGTCGTTAAGGGTGTAGAAGCGCGTCGTGGCCGGCGAGCCCCGTTTGACGGACCTGGACATTGTCAACAAGCCATCAAGCACGTGGCTGGGCTGATCTCCTTGGATAATCAGGTGGCCGCATGTCTTCAGCTCGATGTTGACATTGTCGGGGTTGACAAGGTCGTGTAAAGCCAGCGCTAGCCCGTTCTTATCCACTTCAACGAGCGCTTAGTCCGAATTGCGGTACTTGATGGGGTGGCGTAGTCCCAATCTCGTGTATCTCTCTCGCCACATCTGGGCGTCGTATTGTTCAGCGAGGGTTTGGTATCGAGTATCCGGATCATCGGTGATGGGCACGTTCCTGACCACCTGGTTCCTGTCGGCCTCAATGACGTTGTTGCCGAAACGGTAGCGGAGGAGGACGTTGTCATCGAAGCCCGCAGCGCCGGCTTGCTATATGTCACTCGCGGTTAGCATTTATCATTCCGCCTTGAACTAGTCATCGACACTCACACTTGTATAGGGCACGTAGGGATCCTCCTCAACCATGCACCCTTCTTTGTAGTTATTCTTCCCGTCTTTGTACACAACGACAAGGTCATTGATTACAAAACGGGTCCACTGTAACGTAACGGTGCTTTTCTATATCCCTCGTGGTTAACAAGTCATTATTCACTTTTCCATCATCAGCTAGTTGATACTCACGGTTATCTTTGGCCTGTCGGGCTTATGCCGATCCTCTCCCGGCGGGTTGCCCTGATTCTCATTGGCAACCATGGTGATTGATCTTCTGGTCTCCTAAGGTTGACACCAGAGAAGCCTTGAGAAACGCGTATAGAAGGGGGTAATGGTTTAAGAGGGGGAACGCGGGTGCTAGTCGACCTGCTGTTAGAAGTGTACCGGAAGGGGATGGTGTGAGGTACTCCAGGTTCTACTGGTTAGAAGAAGGCATAGGTTCTTAGCGATATTCTCAAACATTGGGGAATCCCCGTTACTTTATAGCAAATGGCCAAAAGCTTGTGCCTTGAAATTAGGACGTTCCCATAAAGCCGCTTTTGGATGGCCCTACCATGATTCATGGACGTGCTTTATGTTTGCTACGAATAAAGATGGAATGCAACATTTAAATCGGCCTGATATGTAAGAACTAGGGGGAAGGCGAGTATCCTCACAGGCTCTGTTGCGTTTACGATGTACTTTGTAATATGAGCCCCCTAATCGGCGTGGTGATATAGTCATATAGGAGAAGTAATACAAAACTGATCGATACTTCCGTTAAACAGTGGTATATCTATCAGCCTTTAATAAGCAGCTGACCTAAACCACAACAAGCTGAATCTGTGCGTATATTCTTGGTACTGAATGGGTTAAGGGGTGCCACTCGTAAAAAGTACGTGCTGGGTAAGTAGGTGACAGTAGCATGGATCGGTTAGTGAAAAGTGTGAATCATCCGAAGCTACCAATGAATCATACAAGCAAACTTGCAACCAGCAATAGGACCACGAGACGAACATACAACCTCCACGTACCTAGCTACCTACCTACCTACCTCCCTTAGGAGCTAGGAGAGAGGGTTATAAAATGCGAACCATCGACGAGATATCCCAACAGCAAAGAGAAAAGGTGTGCAGGTGTTGGTATGGATGCTGGCTTTTCCGGCACACAGTGGGATAAAGAGATTTATCTAAGCATGGCAGTTCTGGGCCAGAGAGACCAGTCGATTCCGGGGCATGCTACCTTTTCTCCCTGTTCTTTTTGTATTGACCCCCTTTCAACTTCCATCCTTTACGGGACATCTATTCGTTTCTTGGGCTTTTATATCATTTGATCCTTGAAGAGGCAAGGGAAGCTTACTGCTCAAAGTCATCAAGTCTTCTATGGATAGCACATGACATGCACGACCTCTTGTTGATGTACATTTCTTCTATAGTCACACTGCATTTATGAACATTACTACAGAATCCACATTCAACAACATCGTAGGTAGCCTAGAAGGCTTAACATCAAATATACAATGAATTTTTCATCAGTCTTAGGAGATATCATCCTGAATAATTACATTCTCAGCCACAATTGGCCGGCACGAATTTAGATTTGCCTCATGTCCACAACGCAGCGAATGCAGTCTCCCGCCTTCATAGTCTCGAACGCCGCGTTGATCTCGGGCAGGTTCTTGCGGTGAGTGATGAACTCGTCCACCTTGAGCTTGCCGTTGAGGTAATCGCTGACGAGACCCTGCATCTGCGACCGGCCCTTGACACCACCGAAGGCGCAACCCTTCCACACACGACCAGTGACCAGCTGGAATGCTATTGAGGTTGTTAGCTATGGCGACATAGAATTTAAAGAGTAATAGTTGGCTCGTAAACTTACGGCGAGTGGAGATCTCCTGGCCGGCGGCCGCGACACCGATGATGATGCTCTGACCCCAACCCTTGTGGCAGGCCTCGAGAGCCGCACGCATGACACTGACGTTACCAGTGCAGTCGAAGGTGTAGTCGCAGCCGCCATCGGTCATCTCGATAAGCTTCTCCTGAATGGTTTGGCCTTCGAGCTTGGTTGGGTTGACGAAGTCGGTTGCGCCGAACTTCTTGGCCCACTCTTCCTTCGTGGGGTTGACATCCACCACAATAATCTTGCCTGCCTTGTTGGTGACAGCACCCTGGACAACGGACAGACCGACACAGCCAGCGCCGAAGATGGCGACGTTGGATCCTTCCTCGACGTTGGCCGTAATCCGCGCGGCACCGTAACCGGTGGTAATACCGCAGCCGAGCAGACAGGTCCGGTCCATGGGGGCATCGGGCTGAACGGCGACGACAGAAATGTCGGCCACAACGGTGTACTGGGAGAAGGTTGATGTTCCCATGAAGTGCAAGAGATCCTTGCCCTTGCACTTAAATCTGGAGGTGCCGTCCGGCATGACACCCCTACCCTGCGTCGCTCGGATCTTGCCGCAGAGATTCGTCTTGCCGGACTTGCAGAACTTGCACTCCTTGCATTCTGGGGTACTATGCGCCTGCCGTTAACCATACAAACGGGCGGAATGGGCGTATCGAAAAACTTACTAGAGAGCGATGACGGTGTCGCCAGGCTTGACGTTGGTAACGCCCTCTCCTACGGACTCGACAATGCCGGCACCCTCATGTCCCAAGACAATTGGGAAAGCGCCTTCGGGATCTTTGCCGGATAGCGTGTACGCATCTGCTCCACAAGTCAGCGGCTGCTCGGACTTGGCTCGGCATCTCAGAAGACTCGGCGCAACTGACCTGTGTGGCAGACACCAGTGTAGTAGATCTGAATGCGAACCTCATGAGCCTTGGGCGGCGCGACCTCGATGTCCTCAATGCTCAATTCTTTGCCGGCCTCCCAGGCCACGGCGGCCTTGCACGTGATCGTCTAGTTATAGCAATGTCAGTCGCGCTATGATCCCTTGTCTTTGATGGTTGAAAGTGCGTTCATAAAGGTACTGCGGGGCAACGTGAACAGACCTTGCCAACTGTATCAGCCATTGTGTTTCGGTCAGGCGCTTTGGAATGTGTGATTTGAGCCACGATTTATGGCCGTAGTGATGGATTGACGAACGGAGTATTTTACAACCCAAAGGAAGTCTGCACTTGAGTTGGAGGCAATTTGGTTTATATAAAGAGGCTTTAATATTCTGAAGTTGTCACAGTACTGCGGAGTAGCCCCAAGGACCCCACCATCTGACAATTATCAGGCGGGGTCGAAGATCCGGCAATGCAGAGGAGCGATACTGATGTCAACCCCCATCCGTGCGTAAATACATAGTAGGTAGAGTCACCACTGAGGTAGCTTTGTAAGTTATTATTATTAGTAGGGATCGCCGGCAACGCTACTGAAATCCTTACCCGTACCTAGGTAGGAGCTTAACTAAGCAGCTAAGACACTGTACCTATCCTCTCTTCTCCCTTGAGTCGGCGGTTCGTTCCAACTTGATTGGATCTTTATTATATAATCCGGAGCCAATGGCATCTATCCGCGGTGCTCGGACCTGAATCAGGGCATAACTCGTTTGCTCAAGTGCCAAGGAGAACTTGGTAAGAGACCATCGTGGCGTCCGTTCTCGGTCCTTGGCCGGACTGTTCTGGAGATATCTCGGAGGTCGTGTTGATTGAATACATGAGAAGGTAACTGCGATATAGATCAGATCGAGGTGGTTAGACAGGCTTGTCGAGTAGATGGGTTTCAGACCGTCTAGAGCTAGATGCAGTATTTATGTCCCAGAAGAGAGATCCCCATTGAGAACCTTGATGAGAGAAAGTGGCCTCGCACCCCTCCCGTCCGTTTCTACCTTTTATGTAGGTTAATATCATGTCCATATTACATTCTGTATGGAACGTTTAAATGGGGATTGTTATTTGATTGGGTGTGCTTCGAATCGACTTGGTGCACCCTCAAAGTAAGCCCCGGCATATGATTGCTTACCTATCAGGCACGCTGCAAAAGGGTTTATATATAATCCAGACTTAAATCAGAGAAGGCCCTATATTTTGTTTATTTATATGAATAGGCCGTTACTCTGGATGATTGATAACTTCGACATATATAAAATATATATACTCAGCACTACGATTTCGTCAAACTACATCCTCTATTGACGTCCTTTTAAGAACCTTGAAATGTTGAGTGTACGTATGACGAGATGACGTACTTCGTAAGTACCTGGGTACCTAGGCACGTGTGAATGACAGCTTGAGCACAGGGGTGTGGACTAGCAGGCTCTATCGACAGGTGGTCCGTGCTCCTCGTTGCCCGATCGAACATTTGGAGTTTTTGGCATGGCAGAACCGCGTTTTGAGGCTTAAGGTCGCGACCCGAATTTGATTGCTGCTTGTCCAACCTTCGTGCCCTTTCGACACGCCGAGCTCAAGTTCGGAATTGCGCACTCCTCTCATCTTCCTCACTCAATTGGTGCGCAATTGGATTTTATTTTCTCCGCCATTCAATGCATACAGGACCATCCTGAACTTCCTGGCGTATCGAGCGAGAGCTATCGAAACACAAGCAAAGAAACGTTAGCATCATGCCATTCACCTTATCAGATTTCAGTCCGGCCCCATCCACCCCGGACAGAAGGAATGCTTCATCCAGCTACGGGTACGACTCCGACGAAGAACATCCAACTACTACCCCTGCTGGACCTCCTCCACCTTCCTCCGCCCCTTCCTACACCCCGGCTGGTGATCCGTCCCCCTCCTACCTCAATAGTTCGATAGGAGCCATGACGGGCAAGGTAAAGCCATTGAATTTTAAAAAGGCCTCGTCGAAACCCAGCTTGGGAAAGGGCGCCAAGGTACCCTTGGGCTCGTCCATACGTGGTTCTACCACTAGACAGCCATCGCGCCTAAGCAGGCAATACTACGCTGATGACGACGATGACGATGAAGAGGATGAAGACTACGAAGACGATGAAGACGAGCAAGAATTGCCGACGAAGCCTTCGGGAACTTACGGCGTACCCATGGACGACACAACGGAGCTCGGAGATGCCGAGACAGAAGATGAGGAGGATGCAGAAGATGAAGAGGAGGTGGAGGACATGATGGAAGACGACGTTGAACAGGACATAGAAGAAGACCTGCTTCGAGAAATAGCAGAGACTGCTGGGATGGATCCTGAGCCTTACCTACATCAGTTCGATGACAGCGACTCCGACATCATGATGATGGCAACCCCCGGCATCGACGAGCGGATACGGCGAGATGCAGACCATATGCTCCGTATGTCGTCTAGGCCGAAGAAGAAGGGTTTCAAATACGCACCAATAGCAAAGGACGTATGCAGCCATCACAACCTCGCAGAAGTTTCAGAGCCCGACAGCATCCTGCTTCAAACAGAAGACGTCATCAACCGACTTTATGACGAAGGAGTGGGAACCAAAGACGACAGAGAAAAGCTTGCTCACACGCTCTCTCAGGCGTGTATCAAGTTGGTCGACGATGTATGGGGGCCGTACGTAGAGTCTTTATCCAGAAGATTCGAAGAGCATGCTGCGAAGGTTGGCCCTCCCGCTGATGCGCCCGACTTCGAGAAGGCCAAATATCTTGCCGCTCTGATACTCCGGATACATCACACGCCTCCCGTCAGGAACGAATTCGGTGGTTCCAGATATCCGGCACTGCCGTCGATCCTGTTCAATTGGCAGGACACCCACCACAATTTTGATCGCGATCAGATAAACCTTATTCTTCGGTACAGACCATCTCCTGCATCACATAGCTTATTCTGGCAAGGCGCCTTCAGTTCTCTCATTAGAGGAAATGTCGAGACTGCAGTCGAGCTACTGAGGAGTGCCGGTTGGGAATCCATCAAGAAATCCGCCCGCGGTGAGCCGCTCTATAAGGGCCAGGCCTTGCAAAACATTAGGCTTGCTGTGGAGGACTTATGTCAGATCATCGAGATTTGCCCCGCTATAAGTAATGATAGTTGGGATATCCGGAGCAGCGACTGGACACTGTTCCGCCTCAAAGCTAAGGCGGCCAAGGAGAATCTCATTGACTTTACTGAAGGCAAAGATCGTCACTATCTGGCGGCGAACCGTTTCGGCGAACCCGCCTTTGCTGACTCGATGGACAGCAGGCGCTCTCTTACAGGACTGGCCCGCAAAGCAGAAAGTCAGATTCCTTGGGATATCTACGAAAGTCTTCAGTCGCTTTATGCGATTTTGATCGGCGAGGCCGACGCAATTCTTGCGGCGTCCCAAGACTGGTGTGAAGCAACGATCGGCTTGCTTGGGTGGTGGAATGAAGAAGAGAGCAAGCGCTCTGTGAACAAACCACAGCTACGTCCTGGGACGGAGTACACGGAATCATCTGCAGATGAGTATTTTCTTGATCGCTTGGCCTCGTGCTTCTATCAGGCTACGCATACCGAATTTCACTTTGATTCTACTGATATGGTGGAATTGGCCATCGCTTGTGTATTTGAGGACAACGTTGAGGACGTCATCAAGATCCTCAGGATATGGTCACTCCCGGTCGCGGCGGCCGTAGCTGAGATCGGGGCGCTCGGAGGGTGGCTACTTCCGCCCGAATCAAATCTCATCAGCATGAGTAGCCTTGACATGGAAGATTTGGAGCTCCTGGGCGTGGATCAAAGCGCGAGTCCGGATGAGAAAGAAGGAATCAAAGATGCTACTCTCATTCACTACGCTCGCGGCCTAAGGGATCGCAAGATTATATCCGGCACCATTTCCAAGGGTAAGGTCTCAAGAGAGGGCTGGGAGATTGCGGTCCAGGTGGTTGGGCGTATAGACTCGGCCGACCGTTCTGAGGAGATGGTTAGAGATCTGTTACAGAGTGTCCTCAGCACGATTAACGAAGATTCGCATGAGACTGTCGACAAGGTTTGGCGACTGCTGAATGAACTTGGCATGATCAACTTTGCCGAGGATACAGCTGAGGTAGGTGTTGTTCCCTTGCTCAGCGCATACCATTTGATGTTGACAACAATTAGGCCTTCGGAGACATCCTTGCAAGAGAAACATTCCGTTTCGGAGAAACGCTTTGGTACTACGCTCTTTCACACCGCCCGGGGAAGGTCCGAGACGTCCTGAATACTCTCATGTCAATCTCGCTTGTGGAATCGACGACCTATCCGCCGAAGGGCGAGCTCGACGACTATCTTAAGCGGCTATTAACGGAGCGGGCAGCAACACTGGAGCTGTTTGCAAAACAGGATCTAGAGGCAGCAGAGCTCCTCGGGAAGATGCTTAGTGGATATGCGACGCTGAGGAGGTTCTACGAGCTTCGCGATGGAGATGGCAAGACGAATACAAACTCGCTAGCTCGCCGCCAGCAAGCGGCGAGCGCCTTGATGGCTGTCATCGCAAGTGCCGACGACAACATCCGAGGTGGGCTGTACGACGATACACGCGATGCAGTTGTCAGCGAAGACTTCCTCTTGGCTCTGCTTGGCGAGGCGTCCGTCTTGGTCAACCAGTCGCCGCCGGTTATTACGCTTGAGCAGATCGATATCCTTCTCAAGGCTGTCGAAGACATCCAGACTGTGGGATCAAGAGTCTATGAAGCAGCCGACGAGTTCTTCAAACTAATCCTGGCGTCGGGGCACGGACTCAAGGGATCATCGCCGGCGGACCTGTTGAAGAGATCCACGGGGAACCTCGGAGGCAGCTTCGTGATGACGGGAAGCTCGATGATGGCCTCGCAGCTCCACCAGTCCGTCGTCAAGAGCGGCATGATCAAGGGGCCCGTCAAGAGGGCGTGGGACTGGAGGACGAGCGTGCTCTCCGGAAGCAGCTCCGGGGACGTGCTGAAGCAGATCAGACTGGGCCTGACTAAGGACCTAGCAAACCTGTGGTTGGAGCAGGCGGACAGCGTCATTTTGTAGGAAGGAATCCGAGATCCAACGAAAAAACAAAAAGCTTCTCAGTAATTAGGTAATGAAGAGCGGAGAGGGCCGACTGGCAAGGCTCCTCGATAACGGGCGTTTGGTGGCCGGCGAGCCGCTGTGGTGTTAATGCTAGGTACTCACTACCCGAAGATCCACGGCCAAGACGGGTCGTGTGCAAAATGCAAATTGCCATTCTAGACCCGTGTGTGAGCTTCAGTTCAGTACCCTTGCTAAATTTAGCTGTATATGAGTCTTGCAAACTTGGCTGCTATAATAGGGGCTGACGTGTATCTTAAAGACTTCGAAATCTTTAACTGTCTTAGATCTTGGAATATTAATTGAAGATGGCAGCTCTAATAAGACTCGGCCTCAAAAGAGTGGCCGGTTGAAACACCGCGATGCACACCAGCATACATGCGATCCACCCATCCTGCCGAACGATGCATACCTATATATTACATCATGCTCCTAGGACATTAAGACACGTTTCTCGTTGCCCAGCCTCCTTGGATCTAGAATTGCAAACGTCAAACAAAAGTTCGCAGAAGAACAAAAACATCTGCCGAAGTTTTAACAGCATGGTCGACAAACATGTCCTCGCAGCAGTTACACTCGTCCATCTGCTCCCCCATTCCGCCATGCTACTTATCCAACCATATATCCCACACCCTAACCGCATATAAATCAATCCGTTCATCTCTCCCACGCACGCACGCATTCCGGGGGTCGTTGGTTGGCCAGCACACAGCAACTCCAACAAAAGTTTCAACGCGCCTGTCCACCGAGCCAGAACCCCTGCTCGATGAACTTGTCGACGTCGCCGCCGGCCTCGCGCACGGCGCGGATCGTCGCCTCGCTGAGCTTGCGCTGGCGGTCGAGCGCCTCGCGTTCGCGGCGCGCCTTGGTCTTGCTCGACCCCGACGGCGCCACCCCCGTCATCAGCACGTTCTTGTCGCTCGGCGTGAAGTTGACGAAGTCGATGGCGCCGCCTCCGCCGGCACTGCTACTTCTGCCCCGCCCTCCTCCGCCGGCGGCGGTATTGTTGTTATTGTTATTGAAGGTCGACGAAGAGGACGACGGCGTCCTCGGCTCCGCCGCTGTGGTGGAGGTGGTGTTGCCGCTGCCCGTGGCGGTCCGCTTGCACCACGACCGCCGCTTGCGCACCGAGATCGTGGACGACGCGGACCGCGGCTGCTGCTGGTGGGAGGAACGCGCATGCGGGTTTTGTCCGTGATGCCTCGTCGGCGTAGGCGACGTCGATTCCTCGCGCAGCGCGAGGTACGGCTGGCTGTTGCTATGGTGCAGCTTGCGCGGTGACGTCATGCTGCCGTGATGTCGGGCGCCCGAGGACGGGGCGCGCGGGCGCGGGCGCCGCTGCTGCTCCGAGTACCCCGGGTGGTGGTGGTAGTGCTGCTGCTGCGGCGTGTGCGCGGCGTGATGGTCGTGATGGCGATGCTGCTGGCCGTGGTGGTGCGAGACAGAGGAGGACGACGGTGTCGGCATCGGGAAGCTGTTCCCGTTGCTTATAGGCACCGTCGCGGAGGACGAGGGGGGAGAGGAAGAGAGTGCGGCTGCGGCGGCGTCGTTGAGGTCTGTCGCGCTCAGCACGGCCGGCGGTGGTTGTCGCGGCCGCGGCATGTGGATCATGAGGCCTGAGAGGTCGTCGGCCGCGTCGTACTCGTACGCCTGCTGGCGTTCTCGGCCATGATCCTGAGGATTGTTGTTGCAGTTGCCGTTAAGGTGCAGCGAGGAGATCTGTTGGTGGTGGTGCGTCTCCCACCACCCCGGACTCGTCGGCAGCAGCTCCCCCCTGCTGCCGTCCGGGATGTAGACCGCCGCGGGCGGCGAGGCGGAGGACCAGAGATGCCGGTCCTCGTGAGCCGCCAGGAGCCCGTCCATGGGCCACTCGGCCGTGCCGCCGCTGTGATGTTGTTGTTTCGGCTGCTGCTGCTGCTGCCGTCCGTACGAGGCGGCGTTGTTGGCGTGCTCGACAGCCGCCATCGCCTGTTGGTAGAAGACCTTGTCGTGCAGGTCTGGCGTGTGCATGGGCGTGTCCTGACCCTGGACTTGGCCCTGGATGGTGGCGGTTATGGTGGTGGGATGGGCGGGGAGGCACAACCCACCCTCACAAAACGGGTCGTCGAGATGTCCGCTCACAAAGCGCATCCCAGGCGTCGGGATCGTGCTCGTCAGCGGTGGCGACAGAGGCAGGCCGTCGGTGTCGACGGGCTCATATTTAATGATCTCCAGCCCGCTGCTGTTCTCGGCTCCGTTTATGCTCGGGTCCGCGGACTGGGGATGGTGATGATTGCGATGCTGGCGATGATTTTGCGGCTGATGAGGGCGGTTTCTGGGTCTCGTCACGGCCGTCTTGAACGCGTTCATCGCCGCGCTCGCTATGTGCTGTTGAGGGCTACCGCTGCTGCTGCCGTCTCCGAGCTCCAGCTTTGGGGGGCGATGATGTGCCGCCCTGCGAATCGTGGCGTACACCGACTCCACGAACCGGCTGTGCTTGCGCGGGGTCGGGGAAGAAGATCCCAGAGGCGGGCTTGAGGGGGCCGTCAAGTTAGCCTTGGGCGATCGCAGGGAGATGCCCTCGAGGCGCAGCAGTTCAGAGTCGGAGATCGAACCTCCCAGGATTGGATCCCCAGTCAGCACCGCAAGAAGGTCGACCGGTGCGCAGCTGATATGTTCTGCGCCGGCGGCTTCTCGCGGGGATATTTCGATAGGGGCAGTTGCGCCGTCGACCGGCTCGGCTGCTGCTGGTGGCAGCTGGCTACTACCGGAAAGGTGACGATGATCCCGGTCATTGAACGACGAGTCCGCGAGATCGTCCTTCAGGGAGTCGATGAGTATAGATGGACTGGGCGGGTCTTCGAGCAGGTCCTCGGCGGTCAGGCCCGCGGCCCTTACTGCGTCCCCGGCATCAAAGGTCACGAACTGATCAAAGAAGTTGTCGCTTGCCACCCCGAGCTCGTCGTTGTCCGGCCAGTAGGAGGAGGTGAGCTGGCCCTGGTCTTTGTCCATGGGATAGTGCATTGCCGTGAAGGCCATAGTGTCTCCAAGACCAGAAAGGGAAAGGGGAAGCGTAGCTCAACAGAGAACGTTGCTATATGCGTCGGAAGGGGGGAAGAAAAGAGAATTCCAATCCCTTGGCGGGCAGGGGAGAGGCAGAGGAAAGAGAGAAGAAGGAAAAAGCGGAAGTAAGAAAGGAGCCGCCAGAATGGGGTTGGAATAAGCTGGGTCCAGAGGATATGGTATGCAGGTCAACAAAACATGGACTGGACTGCCCCGGCAACACCAAATATGTTGTACGGGGACGGACGACAACCGTGAGCCACGTTTGAGGCTGACCGACCCCAGATGTCTATCATCGGGTGGGTGCCACAAATAGATGAGAGACGGATAGATAGATATCTTTAGGGGAAGTATAGGAATGCGAGGCGGAGTGGCAAGCAAGCAAGCAGGAAGGCAAGAAGCAAGAGAAGTTCGAGAGCGAGAGCTTGAAGACGCAGCTCGCAGATATTCCATGAGCGCCCTTTTAAGGGTTGAGGGAAAACCCGCAGAGCCACCCAATCCCGAGTCCTCCTTCGAGTCTCCTCCCCGTTGGCCGACTGTAGCCAGATTCGGGCCCATATTCGAAACACACCCCCCGAGGCACAGGACAAAGGGGAGCCACGGTGCTCAAAGAAAGGAGAAGAGAAACCATGCCTGTCGTTATCGAGGATAAACGGTGATAATGAAAAAAGAGAGGTTCCAGGTACGCCCGCTGGGCTGTAGAGCCAGTCGAGCAGATATGTGTCTGCTGCGTGGGGTCAGTCAGGAACAAAGGGCTGCCTGGAATGTTGTTAAATTCCCCCGAGGAACGGGAGTGCTGCCAATCCAGCGACTCCCAACGGTTCAAAAATAAACATTGTTTCCAATCGATTCCCTGTCGTGGGGGATCGAAGCGTAGAATAATTCCATGAAGGAATAGAAAAAGTTCCTACAAATCTAGCATCGCCGCCCTTTATTTTGGGATTATTATGATTGACAGTGCCCCTTGGGAGCTAGCGAGCTTCTGAGCAGCATTAGTTAGAGAATACGGAGTAGCCCTCCCTGGTTAGAGCCGCAACCCACCTAAAAAGAGATCTCGCATCCCTTCGAAACCCTGGATCGATGATGGGCTTCGGACGAGATGGTACCTACAGCCAAGCCCTAGCTCTAGGTGGCATTATTAGCAAACTTTCCCAGGCTATGTACTCCTTTGTCACCCAGATAATACCCACAATGGGTCGAGGTGTTCTAGGAGACAAAGGTCAAATGCCTCAGCGACTTCGAACTTTCCGAAAACATGATGAGAGAGGCGAGAATCGATGCGATGTCGCAACGACTTGATTGATGTCTGCGTTGAGCTAGCTATCTCGAGATTGTGATGGCTTCCGTTGAAAGGATTCGTTCGACGTTGCTACCTTGAGCTCCCGCAAAGGTAGAGCCAGCGCCTGTACCAACCTTTCCTACCTCCATAACCGTTCTCCGTCTCACACAGAGTCTGAAGACCTCGCCAGACATTCGTGGTAAGAAAGCGCAGCCAGAGCGACGTATTCCCGGATGTCGAAGCCCGTGTTGCAGATAGATGCCAGATGCAATTCCCTTTGCCTGCCTCGGTATCAACGGCCCAACAATCTTAACAATTGCTTCATGCACCACCACCTAATAACTCCATCCGATGGGTATATGCCATAAAACATTAATCTTACGCCGGGACCCAATGCTCATGTGCTTGTCTATGTAGTATTCATGCCCGCCGGTACCGCCGACGGTGCAGATGCCTTCGTTTTCTGTCTCCTCCGCATCCTTGGTATATTCTTTTTTATGTTCCGGTAGTGAGAACTAGCGTCAGCGGATGACCTGTATTTTAAGGCCCCAAGTTTCCGGATACCGGCCGGGGCACCCGCTTCTCGCAAAGCGATGGTATCGTTCAGGAGGATCTCATCGTCATCCTCGCAATAGTTTGCATCGACCTCCAGGTCCATAAGGTCGTCGTCCGCTTGCTCAAGCTGAGAATTGTCGCCTGGTTGGGCCGAAGCACGAAGCCGTGAGATTGACGATCGCGACCCCAGAGCCGGAGGGTCCGGTGTAGAGCCTTGTACGTTGCACTGCACGTTGTTCTCCACCATGGTGGTCAGCAAAATTTCCAGACAGGGATTTTGCTGAAGCCGGGGGTCTGTCTGTCGACGGAATTTTCTTGACTGCATGGCTTCTATGGCTTCTGAGCAGGTCTCAGCACCCGTTAACGAGATAGTCGGCTGTGTCTCTGCTCCTCGCCTGTACGTCTGCAGCCCTTCCGTGTTAATGGGCAGCTGCGACGACAAGTCCGATATTGACACGGCATCTCGCGCTGTTGAATGACCTGACGACAGAGTTTCTGACCTTTTCCCTAGCGGACTATCTTCCAGTAATATCTGCTCATTCCTTCTTGATATGGAGGCCTGCTCTCTCAGCACACGTGCAAGTCGGTCTATGCTCTCGTTCACATGCGAATGATGGTGGTCCTGGCTATTTGAAGCGGTATCTGTTATAGTCGGAGGGGCTGTATTAATGGGAATGCGAAGAGCAGCCGGTGATAAGCTACGGTTGTGGAGAGCGCTAGTTGGGGAGATCGGCAGCGGATCGTCATCGTCAACTATAGTATCTAGGTCTAAATCCAGATCTAGATCTGCCTTCCGACTGGGGATAGAACCCGCAAACATCTTTTCCGTCGAGCGGTGTCGACCTGGAAGCAAACCCAGATCTCGAGTGTAGCCAGCCAGCGATGAGATTGCAGAAGAGAGAAGGATTGACAGTCGTCCTCTGGAGACGTTCGGGGGTTGTTGGGATTTAGTAGATGACGCCGAGGAGCGAGACCCCATTTTAGCCTTGGACCCGAATGGATGTCGCGCTAATGCAGAACCAATTGGCTCTTTATTAGCAGAGTGCGCCGGCGCACTGGGTTGATCGGCCTTCTGGATGCATGGTGTGGATGATACGGAGCCGTTATAACTACGTAGGTGCTGCTACCTGTATGTCAGACCATATTCCTAGAGATGCTGTCATAAGGCCATCAACGCGGTGAAATGACTCTGCATCATGTAATTCTGCATCACAAGCTCATCACCGAGGTCGTGTCCATATTTATTCCCTTGTTAAGTTTGAGCCGTCAAAATTCAATTCCATCTGGTCATGTTTAAAGTACCATCAGGGTAGGTATGTGCGCTAGCACCAGTTAGTCAGGCCGTGGTTGGCGGATGCTGCTATATAGGTAGGTAACGATACAAGCAATATGGACATCAGAAGTACTGTAGGCAACGTCACCAGTACTTCGAGTAGGCAGAATCCTATTGGCATTTTGGCCCTCTGGGGAGGTCTCTCAACGTCTTTCTTTTACAGGGCTTGGCTGCACACGTGCACCCAAGCCTCTCGTACGATACAGCTTCCAATCGTGCATGGGTATCCGAACTAACCCTTGTTTCTTGGCGTCTTAACTCTGGAATACCTGCCAGGTAGTTGTGGCGAGGAGAAAATAAGAAGGCCAGAAACGAGTTCGAACACGATGCAACCACGATTGCGTGGGTGCATCACCATGGCGTCCCCCGTGGTCCTTGTGCTGCAATATGACAAGAACAGCAACGGCTCGGCTTGCATGTGTCGACTCATCCTCTGCAGCGTCGCCGAAAAGCGAACCTTGAAAAGTACATACTAGGCAGGTACATACCTGGGTAGGTGTGTACCGAGGAGGATGACCAACCGCGGCCACGATAGGGGGCTGCATGAGCTTCCCCACCTTCCAAAGGTTCTCAGACAATTCCCACGCCTCTGGATGCCCATGACCAGCTGCAGCCAACGATTGGCCACGGCGCATAGTGTAGCAGCTGAACAGCCTGACACCAGAACTGCACGCCAAGGCTTCTCGTGGCCCCCTCCCCGAGGACCACTGGCTCCGAGATTCAGGAGGATATCATGGGGAAGGTTGTCTGGAAGCCAATGGCAGTAGGTGCTCCTCACTTCGGGCAGCCCATTCGGTACGACCTCTGAGAGATAGCGCCGCGGCGGCGGATGCTTGCCAGCCTAGAGAGGCAACCTCGAAATTAATAAGGGCCGATTAATCAGCGGAACAGCGGGAACAGCGGAAACAGCGGAAACATTAGGAGGGATGTGGCGTGTCCTTGCAGGCTTGCATCCCAGAACGGAGGGGGCTTGACAGCCAGCAGGACAAATTGGGGTCTATCCGCATGACCGGAGGTATCCTTCTCATGGTGTTTATCTTCAAAACCAGAGGCGTATCCGTGTTTTAGCAACCTCGTTTTCCCTTGTCAGTCTTTAGGGGGGCTGCCGCTCCAGCGCCTGTCCGATGATGGAGATTGTAAGGCAGCACAAGTTATCAGGCGGTTGGGTTATGTTGGGTAGCTATTTAGCGGCAAACACTCTTCGTTTAGGGGCAAATTAGGTGGCTTATCAGCCATTGTAAACCCACTAATCGCAATTTTAATACGAAGGACTCAGTGAGCTTGAGCGACCTACGGCACCCTTCCCGCCCGCCCGCTACTCCACTTCGGGCCGTCACCGCTTGGAGGACGGTCGAAACTAGAAGCCGTGGCGTGAGATTCGTGAGCCGGCAAGCTGGTACCACCGTGCCGGGAAGACGGAGAAAATTGTCAGGGCCATTGGCCCACTGCAACACACTGGTGGCGCACTGGTGATGACGACGGGTGTCTGTTATTGGAAAGATTAGACCAAGCACTCAAAGGACTGGCCAGAGCATGCAGCAGAAACTTTAAACGATACCGAGGTCGGGGCGCGCTCACATGATGATGTCCAATGGGATGACGAATGCCGGGCTAGAGCCTGCCAAGAGAACCGCCGCCATCATTACTGCCGTAGTCACTTCTTGAGGACTCGAATGTCCCAGTTCTATCAACTGCTAGGGGATTCCAAACTCTGGGTACGGACGGCAGCAAACGTGTCCAACTTGACACTGTGGGTTTACATGTACGTACCTATTTAACCTCTACCCATCCTTTTTGGTGTATAGCATAGTCCCAAGTTTTTCCGGTAACGGTAAGTAGTTCTGCAGCCATTACTACGCTTTGCATTGGCTTCCCCTTCATGCAGTGTTGGAATCGCTGCCTTGAGCTGGGAATTTCGCCACATGGCTGAATAATAATAAGTGCAGGTATCGGTTGTCTTTTATGTATTATCGTTATGCAACCCCTATTAGCTGCGGACGGACCCCTCCGCTATCAGTTACGCAGCATTACTTGTTGCTCACAATTATGCACAGAAACATGATGTTTTTATACTGCCAAATCGGGTCCTCAAGTAGGCTCTGCCTAGCCAGCACTATAGCGAAAAGGGTCTCAAGTAAAATACGAAGCAGCTATAGGTGTCTATATCCCGAACACCCTATCTCGACGTGCCCCTCGTGTAAAGTGTGGAGTTTGTGAGTACCTAGTATAGAAAAGTTGGCACCTGCGTGCGGGGCTGCCAGCTGTACACGGATTCGGAAAAGAAAAAGTGACCGACGCGAGCGGGCCCGACCGGAGGAGGTTTTCAGCGTTTATCGATATCCAGAAACGAAGATCCTTGCCGGACGTCCGCTCAAACTCGGAATCGACGCGCCCCTGCGCCGCCACCGCCCCCGCCCGAACCACCGACTCGTGTCTTTGACGCCCTGAGATGGCGAGAACCGCGTCGGCGCTCTCCCAACTCCTCCCTGCGTCCCTCTGGGAGCGCACCGTCTTCGTCAAGTGTACCCCCGCGCCCGTGACCTTCACCGAGCGGCGGGCCGTCCTGCGAGCCCTGCAGAAGAACACGTCCGAGGGCATCGAGGTGTTCAAGAAGCTCAAGGTAAGCGCTCAGTTTCAATACTCCTATTGTCACGTAAAGTGGGTTCACTGCGTTTCTAACGCTCGATCCATCCCCAGCGGGACTGTTCCTCATTCATCGCCGTGACTACGCAGCCCGAGGCCGCCACGGCCCTTATAAACGAGTCCCCGTTCGAGCGCACATTCATCACGGAAGGCCTGAGCACTGTAGAGCCCAAGGAATCGACTTGGGGCTCCGTCTACGACCTACGAGGCACCATCACCGCCCCGGTGAACCCGCTCCCTAAACTGCAGGCCACACCGACGACAGCCCCCTCGAACAAGTTCGGTTTATCACACAGAACCTTTACCGTACGCTGCTTCCCCCCGAACAAAACGTACGATCACCTGCAGGTTGTTAGGAGCAACCCCTTGCACGGACCGTGGCCCGACAATGCCGGTCGCGAGACGTTTATATCGGCGGCCCTGCGGAGGTCAGTCCCGGCCGGGCCGCTGGCGCCGGCGCTGAGGGACTGGGAGACGGGCAACCAACTGTCGCCCGACTATGTCAGCTCCCCGGATGAAGGTATGGAAGGCGCTCTTTCTATACTACTCGGCCAATCGCGCTTGCAGGGAGACCAAGTGTACGCTAGGGAACGAAGACGGGCCCGACTGAAAGAGAAAGAGATCCCCGAGGTCATGAGGAGCTTAGCTGCGTTTGCCGCAAAGTGTAAAGAGAAATCCTCGGCAACAGAAATGCCCGAAGAGCAGCGGAGCAAGGTGCCCACTCCGGAGTCCGAGAAGCTATCCGATAGCGGTGCATAGAAGGCATCACCCAGTGAGTCCGATTAAGCCTCTACGAAGGGAGCTTCCAAATCATAAATCCCACATCAGACAGTCTCTTGAATCGCAGCGGGCGTTTGCACCAGAATCGACCGGCTACTTTATGGCAGTTCTTTTGGGGATTCGATGGCCGATCTTGATCGAGCCGCTCCGAAGCGCAAGAACGCTTCCGAACCCGAGGGTGACGATGACTCTGCAATAATAGATGCATTCCAAGCGCAATGGATCTAGGCATTTGTACGGAAAAACCGAAAAGTTATTGGATGAGTGCTGACAGATCACGGACCGGCTGCTACGGCGAAACGTTCCGAATCGAATGCAGTATTTGGAAACGACAAATGCCTAAAGCTTATGCACCAAAACCGTTTCCGCAGAAGAAACGTATACTAATACCCAAGCCGAATACTCTGGAAGTGCAAGTGTCCCATAAGAAATTATACACCAGGCTTCGTGAGGAACAAGTCCATGAACTTGTACCAGAGAATGAGAGACGCAAGATGATCTAACCGATAGCCCGAAGGTGTCAAAAATTTTCATTAGATACTAAAAATTAGCACGGGACATGTCAACACCAGAACAGTGTTCTCATCGACACACTTTCAACTGTCAGCCTCCGGACCCGATGCTTCGGTACCGAAGCTGTCTCCGGGCCGTGTCAGGTCCCAGAGATATCATTATGCGGGGGCCAAATTGGATAGAAAAGAGCAAAATAACTTGTTAGACATGTTGTGATTTGGATCTTCGACACATACATAGCATTAGTATTTCCCGAATCAGTCGTCCGGAACCCAATTGACGAATTTTCATGATCATGCACGATGACACAGCAAGAAGCGGATCCTGCCGAGCCGAATACCCGGTGACAAATTCCTTCTTTATCACGTGACGTTTACTGACTTTCACAGAAAATGCTGTAACCTCACTGACATGAGTGCATAGACAGCCTAACGAGTCTGGAGATTGATCCAGAATCCAGAAGCCCTTGGGCTTTTTCCGATGAGTTTGTTCCCATAGGCTGAGCGTGAGAATGACGACGTGTCGTTAGTTTGGGCTTGGGGAGTGCCGTCATCTTCGGCGCCAAATCAGGGAAACCCCAGAATCTTGGCGGATCCTGCAGGGGTCCCGTCGACATGGGCCCGGGAACCGGCAGTTTTCGCTTCGACGTCACAGGCTAACAGGTCAGGGCATTGCTTCACTCAAGCCCTGAAAGACGCTGTGTTCCTAGTGTCTATATCACCGTGTTTCTTAATTAACAGGGAAGGATGGGAAGAACATGGGTAGAGGAAGATATACGCCAACTCAGACATCTTGGCTCGGGTCTTTTGCCGTATGACGTCGAACGCCCAAATGCCTTTGATTGGAGAGCATGCGGCTGCGAGCAGCACACACTCATACGCACACATATCTTGTTTTCGAGGCCAAGAAGGTGTGTAATAGGGCCTGGCCAGTCAATCGACTCCAAGATTATATCATATCCCTGGTGAAACCTGACAAGTATAATAAAGTGACTCCCAACTTATTCAGCCTCCCAACCCAACTCAATTCCCCTACTTATGAGCGATCGCGCATAAGCCAGACCTGCTGAAATAAACTGCCAGCACACCCATCCGGATTCCTTCCTTCACATACCAAGAAATAGACAGAAAGATAGGAGAGAGATACATACGACAGCAAACATGCGCCAAACGGGCTTCATCCACCACATAGGCAGCTTCTTGCTGTTGGTGGCCACGGTCCTGCTCATCGTGACCTCCATCTCGGCGCCGGCCGTCAAGAACATCTCCATGCTGCGGGTCGATATGAACCGCGGCGCCGCGAACAGCAACAACCCCGTTGTCACATTCGGCACCTTCGGCTGGTGTACCCAGAATGTGATTGGGTACGTACATAACTAGTGGCTCCTTGTCTATTTTAACCACCGGTCATTTTTCATATCAATGCACAAACCCGCCCTCGCTTAAGGACATCAATGGAGCTCGGGGGCTAACGCGATCATGTCTGTGGTGATTTAGATTGAGTGATGACTGCAGCAGAGCCCATGTCGGCTACGATCCCAGCCGCGTCCTCGAGGAGAACGCCGGCGTCGACGGCGTGGACACCTCGCGATTCCGCTTCGCCACCGCACGGCGGCTAACTGGCGTCATGGTCCTTCACCCCGTTGCGGCAGGTCTGGTGAGTTGAATTAAACCTTTCCTCTGCCCCCGCACTGATGCACATATCCTCGACAAGCACCTAGTTCTCC
>QJOA01000508.1:0-47640 GCA_004155915.1 Monosporascus sp. CRB-9-2 | reverse complement strand
CGCGTACGAGTCGGCGCGCGGCTGCGTCGCGTGGGGCGTCGTCGACGACGGCGGGGAGGGCGACGGCGCGGTCGCCCGGTGCGCCTTCACCAGCAACTTAAACGTGAATACCGTCGGTGGCGGGGAAGAGGGAGGCGAAGGAGGCGGCTATGATCATCACCCGCCGCCTGGCGGGCTCGGGTTCGTCGACCTGGCGCGGCGGTATGCTTGAATGACGGGTGAGGTTCTCAAGATATAGGGGCCTAACCGAGATCGGCCTTTTTTACTTTTTTCCGGTTGCCCGGACGATGCTCCTGTTGCTTTTGGTTTTGGTCTGGTTGAACTAGTTTTACGTAGTCGAGGTAGATGGTCTTTTATACCCCCACATAGGCGGCGTTTCTTAATGTTTTTCGAAGGCGTGGTCGCCTCCCCGGAGAAGGACGAGGTTCGGTTCGGTTGGGTGGTTGCTTTTTGCAATATATAAGTACCTATGCATTGAGATGCATATCTCTGTCTGTCTGTCTCTTTCCTATCTACCTGGACGGTAGACTACCTTCCTTTTTTTCGAAGAGCAGGGACGATCGGCCAACCGGGCAGCTGCGGGACGAGATGGATAATAATCTGCTCCGTTGGTGGTGCTCGGGATCATCCCACTCTTATGATCCCTGCGTAGTTACATATGCGCCCAATATCTTCGCGGGTGGCACAGATGGCACATCAGCCGTGAGAATGATCATTATAGGAAAAGTAAATGCTTTGAAAAATGGCGAGCGCGTGCGATATCCGGTATCCGGTATCTGCTATCCTGTTCATCTCAGTCAGATAGATATTCCTCTATACGTGATCAAATGCAGTGAGTGGAGGCGGCCGATTCGCTATTGGAAGTATTGGGCGACGACGCGCAGGATCCCCTAGGAGAGCCTTCCCGGCGAGGCGCATCCTGGACCTTGGATCTCGTTCAGGCGCGCCTCGCCAGGAACGCCGCCCAGCGTATGACCCAACTTGCCACCGGTACACCTCCCGGGCTTTGTTTGTGGTCAACTTTGCCGCCTTATTTTTCATTATTACACCGTCACTAAATAGGTAGATACATCGAATCGCACACATCTTACTTACGTACCGGTTGCCCGAGGCATGAATAGCAAAGACGGGTTCGCCCCTAGTCCAGTTAGTCGATACAGTGTAGAAGCTGTGAGGTAGCGATGGATGGCAGGCAACGATCATCATATGCATTGTATTACTCGTCTGCTGAAGAAGACAACGCCCGAACGCCCGATGCTGAGCCACCCAAGTCTGACCTGACCTGACGTGGCTGCTCCGTGGGTTATGCACCATGCAACGCCTCATTCCGCAACCGAGTATGGTCCCTAGTTCCGCGACGACTTGTGGCAGGAAAAGAATAGGCGCCCCCTTTATGCACCTTTCTTTAGACAACCCGTTCCTATCGGCTAGGACGATGCTAACTCCACGTCCGGAATGTAATCTAATACTACCTGCGGTTTCCAGGAAGGGATATCGATACACATAGTGGTACAGTAAGCAAGCTCTTTCCCGTCACAAGCCAAGCAGCTTGCTCCGTCTAATCCACGATCGCTTGCTCGTCAACGATAATACCTTTGCCGTTCGTCTCTTTCGAGTCGGTTGCGGAGGGTTCTGTGGGGGATCCGACCTTCACGTTCGCCCTAGCCTTCTCCTGACTTTCTATGAAGGACTCCCAGTATTGTGGGTCCTTGTCGCGAAGCCGCTTCACGATGAACTCCCTCTCCTCCTGGAATGTCTTTACGGCGCCCTGCTCCTGGAGTTTCTTCCACAACCCTTCGTCTTCCTCGCTCAGCTCGTCCAAGAGTGATGCAATCAGCTTGGTGTGAGCAGGGTCGTTTTTGATCTCTTCGGTACTCGTAAGGAGCCCATAATGCTCCGGCCTGAGGAAGTTGCGACGGAATCTGTGGCCAACCCGAAGCGCGCGACCTTCTTCTTCGGCAAGCGCCCTCGATGTATGTGATATTATGGAGTTCGAACGGCTGCGGGAAGGTGATCGGACTGCTGTGCCCGTCTCTTCTGCGTCCGACAAGATAGCATCCCCATCCGCCGAATCCGCCGAAAAGGTTCGATGGTGCCTAAGAGGGGCCGTCCGATCGGGTAACTTGACCTCTGGGGAGTCTGGCTCTCGAGTCTCGGGGAACTCATTTTCGAAACGTTTTATGATGCCTTCAATGGTCTGGTCAAGGAAGAGGAGACGATCTGGCACGTATTCAGTTAGTTGATCGTAGCTCAAAAACTTATGGAGCAACCCACTGTAGTTGTTCATATCCTGATCTCGCCGCGCCTTCGCTGCAGCTAAGGCCGGTTGGAGTCGGACACGAATTTTCCTTGCGCTGCCGAGAAGGATCTTAGGCATATCCTTCGCCCTGGCCGAAGACAGAGACGCATCCGGAGTAATTGTTCCGGTTTCTAGTTCCTTCATGAACTCGCCGGGCTGGCGCCCGTTATCATCACTCATGTTCTTTAAGCAGCAAGTCAGGGCCTTCACGACGCCTGTTCCACCAATGACATAGTCGTCGTCTGGCGCAGGCTCGTCTATATCATCGATTCCCACGGTTGGACTGTCTCCTTCGAATCCGACGAGGTGGCGGAGAATATCCGGATACTTCGGCACCTCATTCTGCTCGCCACCGGCATCGCGGATATCAGGCACGCCTTGTAAGTTTCGCATGCAATATGCGACAACTTGGTTTGCCAGAGCCTTCACGAGCTCGCCAGCTTCGGCACCTGGTTCGTCGATATCGACCTTGACCAAAGACCGAGACACTCGAACGGCAGCGAGTAGAGAGGCGTACAGTGCGCATGCTTCTTCTTTCTTTTCCTCGGTATTTGCCTCGGCCAGGCTCTCCAGGCTCGGATTTTCGAGTAAGTTAATATGCGCCAAGGTCTTGACCTCGGGTAGGATCTCAGCCAGCGCTATAGCTTGTTCAGGAGACATCGAAACATCCGCTAAATGCAGCCTTTTCAGGTTTTCCAATTTTGGAAGGCACCTAAGGAGAACGAAGGTTAGCCGCGGTATATAATTTGACGTTCACTCTAGGACACGGCTTACCTGCGAAGCAAGCAAAGGGCGCTCGGCTCGGATTCGAAGAGGTCCTGGTTATGGGAGAGGTCGAGGAACCTGAAGCCAGAGAGTTTTGTGAAATTCGGTAAAATTTTGCGAAGTGACGCAGGGTCCAGGTTGCAGTTTGCCAAACTGATAGCCCATAAGGGGTTGTGCTCATCAATAGCGCCAGCGATCGTCTCCAGATGGCGTCTCAAATCGTTTCCGCCGAGGTCAATACCCTCGCATTTCGCACTTCGTAAGTACCTGGCGACGTGCTGTACCCCTTCAGCGTCGAGATTGTTATGTGATAGTCCTAGTCTGATCACACCCGCCTTGAGAATGCCGTCCACTATAACTCCAAGCTGATGCGCAGTCATGCCAGTCGCACCAAGATTGACCAACTCTAATTCCGAGCCCGCCAACCGCTCGCTGAGGGCTTTCGAAAACAGCAGTGATACGTCGGGAGGAGCCGTTGCACCGTGGCCCCCATTATGGCTCCCATTACTTAGGTGGAAATGGTGGTGTTGCGTCAGTGGGGTCTTGACTGGTTCGGCCGGAGCAGGAAATGGTATTTTCGAGAGATCGATGGACTTGATGGAGCGACAAAGGTGGATGAAGAGACCGATATGTCTCCAGCCCTCCGCGCCGATCTTGTTGTTTCTCAGGACAACCCTCTCGACGACGCCACCTTGTGGCACCAGACCGGCCGGTTTCGTAGTCGACTTCCGGTATTTCACCTGGGGTTTTCTAGCTGCGAGGAGCCCAGCAAGGACCACGCGTACGCCCTCGTCGGTTAATCCACAGTTTTCTAGGACTATCTCTTTGACCGGCACGACGGCGAGGAAATCTCCCAGAGTAATCAGATCCCGTAGCGGCAGGAAATAGTCAGTGAGGTCCAACTTCTCGACAAGACCGTCCGGGCAATCTTCTGTTGACTTCGGTAATTGGTGGGTGATTTTGGTGAGAATATCAGTTTCTCGCAACTGACAGCATCTGCGGTATATCCTTGCAGGGTTGGTCGTCGGCTTTACCTGTATGCTCGGTGGTCCTGAGGATAATGAAACCTCTGAGGATGAATCACTGTCCAAATGAATCTCCATGGGAATGGTTCCTTTCTCAAGCGCCTCTTTCCGCTTCTGCTCCTTCTTCGCCTTCCTCTCCGCCTCGCTCTTTTTCTTCTTCTCTTTCTTCCTTGTCATTCCCTGTTCGGCCTTGAGTTCCCCTCCTTCTTTGGGCGTGTCTCTCGTGTGCCCGTCTGTTTGTCCACTTGGCGCCTCCGTACCTTCTTTCTCCGGCTCCTTAGGTAGTGTCTCGCCCGTAGCCCTGACGACCCCTTCCTGTTCCTTTTGCTCCGTAAGCGCCTTTGGATTTTTAAGAGCTTCGCCCTCGCCCTTCTCTTTTATCTTGCGCTTTTGGCATTTCTCGACGGACATCTTGGAATCTGCCACTTCATCGGCATACCTGGGCATCGGGGCTATTTCGACGTCGACACAAAACGAAACTCGGCGTAGTTTTGCCTGACTAAGCTCGTTTACCCGACACCTTTCCCGATTGTTGTCGACATTCAGGATTCTACGCTCCACAAGCCCATGATTTGCCCTCGAGTTTGGATGAGCAGGAGCATTCGATGATGATAAGCGGCGCAGGACACCTAGGAAGCCGGGCCGGGAAGATCCAGGGGGCGCGGGCGTGTAGGGCGCGTCGCCTGCCTGGCGCACAGCGGGGGGTAGGACGGCGTTCTTGCCGGGTGATATTTTGGGCAAAGGCGTGACTTCATCAGAACCAGGGTGAGGTGAGCCATTCGTCGGGGTACCCTGTCCATTGGAAGGGGAAGGAGAAAACCTCGAGGTCATATTGGAAAACCACGAGGATCTTCTCTGGGGCGAAGGGGTACCATTCTTTTCGGAGGCCGTTACCCTCTGCTGCAGTTGCGGCTGCTGAGTCGATTTGGCTGCGTTGCCATTCTGATTCGGGGGAGCGGGAGACGGTGGCGCTGGCGTCGCAGACGAGGCCTTGCCATTGGCCTTGCTAGGGGTGCTAATTTCTAAAGGGGGTTCCGTCGCAGAAGAGTCGGGGGTGGGTGGCGATTGGTGAAACTTCAGAGCGTGTTTTTCGACGTTTTCTAGACGGGACTCGTCAACAACGATCAGAAAACAGACTGGTCAGCCATCTAACTGAAAGTGATTGGACGACTGAGAGATTCGCACTGGCCTAGAGACCTGGGGTGAGGCACGCCGGTCATGAAGCATTGAACGGCGAGACATGGACTAGTGAAGAGGGAATATACCTTTCCCGTGTGTCATCCAACTAACATCCATTACCTGCTCCATATTGAGCGCCCCGGCGATGACCATATTGTGTTGGGCAATATGTAGTCAAGCCAAGTTCGTCACTAACCGCTTCACAAAGAGCCTTGCGTGCGGGCTGACAGGAAAGGGGGCGGGAACCAAAGTTGGAACTTAGTATGGTATGAAGTGATATAACTAAAGTAGTGCAGCGAGGGTAGTGCGAGATATCTACTCAGCAGAAGCAAGGTTAGTTAGTATGTGTGGTCCGACAGCCGCTATAAGAAAGGACAGGTACTTGCGTATGATATCACAGACCCTTATCCAGCTAGCAGATCCCTAGTAAGGCATGTGGGGCGGGAATCCTGCACTCTGGGGTAAAAATGGGCAGATGGGTGCTCTCCAATTCGAAGGTGGGAATCGGCCTAAAGACACATACCGAAGCTCCCTTTCTATGTTGGGTACTTTGCACTGTCAATCCTCTTATGATTGTTGGTTAGGCGCTTATTAATTGCAAATAGGCAAGCTCTGCCGTGTTGATTATCGAAGAATGGAAGTTCCCTGTTTGCTGCCCGGCTCCGGCGTAGCTTCCAAGGGCCGAAGCTTGTATAGTGGGGTTGGGACGTCTTCTGGCCTCTGCATGTAATAAAACTGACAGCCCAACGGACTACCGAGAACGCGTGACGGCAGTTATCCTCATGGTTGCTTGCCAATTAGTCCACCTCAAAATATCAGTGAGAACTAGTAATGACGTAGCAGAATGCAATGGTCAGGACGGCTATCAGACATCCGTGCGCGGTATTGTACGATGATCTGGATAAATATGTGTGAACCGGGGGGGTTGTGATGCCGGAAAGCGATACCCTCCGGAAGAGTTGGAAGCGGGCTGCCACTTGGGAGATGGGAATTTCGATATCAACGTCTGGCCCTGGATATGTATGTATTATACAGGCCGGCCGGCAGTTAGCGGGTTCGCCTTGAATTGACCTCTGTCCGTAGTGCAAGTGCAACGAGAGCAGCAGCAAAAAGCCAATGTCGTTGGGCAACACAAGAATTGACTGGAAGAAAAAAAAAAGGTACCAGAGCATGGGAAACAGTCGCTATTTCGTTATGGCCCCGGCCGCTGCCAAGCAGAAATAGCGCTACTGGGGCGGGTCCGCGACTGCTTAAAGGAGGCGATCATCTGATCTGGGCCGGGCAAGACGTCAGATGTACCACATCGCTGAGAGGGGCCGAGGGGCAAGTCATACTGTATGTAACCAGATTACTCAAGGGGTATGCGCATAGTCACTATACGGAAGTTAACTTGCTTTCTCCATCTACCTGCTTCTACACATAATTGCAATATCAATATTGCAGCAAGCTTGACAGTAGACAGCTACACTACAGGAGCTAGAGGCGTCTTAAGTCAAGCTAGTTACTGTGGGCCAGTTAAATCCGCTTGGATTGTAATCAGTCTACTGGACAAAGAACGAAGTAGAAGTAGCGTCAAATAGCGGGCAATTTTGGCGGAGTGGTATCGGCTTCGTCCGGGCATCAGCTAAACACTAACGAGAGTTAACATAGTGCGCGATGCTGCATTCAATCTTATGCACGCCACCCCTATACCTACCTACCTACCAGTACTCAGCCGGGTCCGGATCCATTCGGACAGCTTGACCTTTGGCTTCTCCGCCACTCCCCGCTTGAGGTCTTATCACCAGCTCCAAAAAGAACGCCACTGTCCGCAAGCACAACATGACGAACCCATGCAGGACCCTCCTAAGCCGTTGATACATGACCAGCAAGTACATGTAGGCTAGCCGCGAGCTTATTGAATACGAGCATGGGCTTATTGGGAGCTTACCAAAGGCCAAAGTCAGCAAAGGGCCGCCTGTAGGTCGATGACAGAGTTCAAGATTGGTAAGATGTGGTGGGGAATCTAATGCCGGCTGTGAAGCGATCTCTTCCAAGGTACGGACGGTTTTGACGACTTGTGTACTGGCAGTACCAGTATGCACATGACGCGCAGTTGCAGATGTCAAGAGCAAACAGAACGGCATTCTGCGGCGGGACCTTGCTGCTGCTGCCATAGGGCTACTTAGCTTCGAGGCGAAGTCACATGACCCCCTGGCCACGACACTAGTAGTCCAGCAGGTCACGACAATGGCTTTGATAGCTCCGCATGAGGCTGTCACGCAATCTTCCTAGTAGCACCAGGCGCTCGAATAAACTCGGTTTCCCGTGATGCCAGGACAGCGTTGATCCAGGCCTAGACGGTGTATACTTGGGAACAACTGGTCCGCTAGTCTCCCTTTGTAGAAACCCAGCAGTGGCCATGTAGGCCGATGCATAAGCCGTGCCTCGGGTGCTCGTCGTCGTACAATACACGTCATGTTGGCCCACTGGAGAAACTTCTCCAGCAGCAAAAAGACCACCAGAGGAAGCTGTTTGCCGTAGCTGAAGTCGTTATCGACAGCACCAGCATTTCAAGGCAGCGTCGGGGACACCACAGTAAACCCTCGAGGGCCCGGAGGATGTCGTGACGCCTGACGTCGACCTGGAGAAGTGATGGCGACGTCTGGTATAATACGGTTCAGGATGATGACAGCATTGGTCATACCAGCGACGTTCGCAGTGATGATTTTATCAACAATCCCAGACGCCACCAGACGTTACTAGCTTGTTACTAGCTTCTCTAGTAACGCCTAGGTATACTTAGTGGATGCGAGCTCATAGCGTGTTTTAGAGTAACGTTCACATCTTTGCATTTCGATGGTAATGATATCAATAGGAATCGCGTCGACAGAGAGAGAGGCAGAGCCAATCATCAACTATACCTAACGTGAGCCCATTAAAAGGAAAGGGGCCAATACTACAGCACCCCTTGAGTTACAGTATCCTAACCTTCCCGGTTATAGCCTTGGTTCACAACACAATCTAAGGCACCCAGGACGGGGAGCATATATTACTGTGAAAAGGTCCTAAACGGCAGGCTTCTTCATTATTCCGGTGTCAAAGATATACGACCCTTCCTCCCGAGCAGACCTAAAACAACGAGATCAGCGCCGAAACCCTCCATCAAACTGTCACGCCAGCGCGCCCTTAGCTCAGCCGCCGCCGGCCCCAGAGTCAACGCACATACGCGCGGCGGCTCTGCCAAAGGGGAAAAGGGGCAGTAGTTAAGCCCATACACCCGATGCCACAAATCGCCCAGGAGGTCCCCCCCCGCCAACCCACATACATATCCAGCCCATCCCGCCCAGTCAATCTAGCGATGATAGTGAATAGTATACGAGGGCTGTGGCCAAGTGACGATCTGTTGCTGCTGCTGAACCGGGACGAGAGGGACCACCTGCTGCACAGGGACGACGGGGACGACGGGCCGGACGACGGCCGCGGGCGGAGGAGGTGCCTGCCATGTCGTGTACGTGACGACGGGCGCCCAGACGAGCATGTTCGCGGCGGGTTGGTGAGGTTGGTGGCAGTGGCAGTGATGCTTGGCTCGGTGCTGCTGCAGCTTCTTGTCGCTCGGGCCGAGTTTGCCTCCAAGGCGGCACATGAGGCGAGAGAACTGGCTAGCCAGCTTGCTGGTTAGGTAGCCAAGTCTGTAGCTTAGGTGATATAGTGTACCTAGACAGGCGGTTTGCGTAGTACTCGAGAAGGCCGGAGGTAGGTAGGTTCGTATTGTCGCTGTCGTCGTGGCTTGTTCCCGATTGTCCAGGGAGAAGAAAGGGAAGAAACAATGGCGCCCGGGGCCAGCGCGGGTGCCTTGACCACTATTTTATAGCAAACCTGCTGGTCAAGCAAACAAACTAACAGTGGTCTTACTATGTATATCAGGCTGGAGAAATACTTGCTGCGTGAATCAACAATGTGCCATTACAACGCTTTGACTGGGAAAGAGGATGGGATAGAAGGAAAGCGATACGTTAGTAGATGCCAATGATTCAAGAATCGGTCTCAATCGACATGCAATTCTATGGTTGTCGCTGCCTTGATAGACATTCACTAGATGAGAACGCAGGCTTCCACGACGAAGCTTGCACGCAGTGGCGGATGCACTCGAAATTCTTTTTCCCGCAAGATGGTCATTCTGATCAAGTGCCATTCATGATTCAGTTCAAAGGGACTAATGACAGCACATTAAATTCATCAATTCGTTTAATGGCCTGTCACGAATTATGCCCGACCCCTATGAACTCCATGTGCCAAAGACAACCGCAAATCCGGAATGACGTTGAATCCCTTTTTTGGTATCATATTGCTTACTCCTCCCGGAGCTCGGCGATCTTCGCCTTGATTCTCTGCTCTCTCTCCTCGCGGGTGGACTTGGGAGTCTGGTACTTCTTGGACTCGGCCTTCCACTCCTCCTTGCTCTTCTTCGGGGCAGCGCTCTCGGGCTTCTTGAAAGGATCCGCACGGATAGCAGCGTGGGCCTCGCTGTACATGTCCTCCAGGCCGTCGGCCTCAATGTCATCGTCGATATACTGCTGGAACTGACTCTTGTATCGCTCCTCATCATCGTCGGCGAGGGTCTCCATGTACTCGGCGACGTGGCCACCGAAGATGTACTTGCGGAGAGTCTCGGAATCCAGCTCCTTGGACTCGATGTCGAAACCGGGGAATCGGTTCTCGGAGTGGGGGATGAAGATACCACCGTCGGAGGCACCCTTCATAGCACCGAAGACACGGGCACCGGTGGAGGTTCGGGCAAGACCGACGTCAAGGAAAGCCTTGAAGGGACGGCGCTCCTCACCATCAACCTCGGCAGCCTCGGTCAGGGTGTACTCTCCATCGGGCTCTTCAACGCCGGTGAAGGCTTCGTCGAGGCCGAGCTTCTTGAGAACACGGCGGGCAAGGAGGAGACCGGTAGCATAGGCGGCGGCCCAGTTGGTGAGACCGTGCTCGATGCCGTAGGCCTTCAGTTCGTGAGCATAGGCGGCGCAGAAGACCTTGTCACCAGAGATCTCGGAGGTGACGATCTGGCAAATGATGTCCCGGTTGGTGAAGCGGACGACCAGCCTGTACTTGGGGGCGTTGTACTTGTTCTTGGCCTGGGTGATCAACCGCTTGCGGGCATAGTAGTCGGTCTTTCCCTCCCTTCTGCGCTTGTACTTGGTTTGGAAGCGGCTGCGAGGAAATATGATGTCAGCCACAAAACCAACATCAACATGCTGATGCTGATTGTGATTCGAACTCACCTGTAGTACGCGCTGCTCTTGACCAACTTGTGAAAAGCCTATGATAATAACCCTCGAGTCAGCAATTTGCGCTTCAGAATTTTTTTTTTCTTCTCTCCTACTCCGAAGCATCTTGCGGTGACTCTCTCCCTCTCCTCTAAATTCAATTCCGAGTGCAATGGTCTGCCATTTCTGGCATTGCACTGAATGATAGGCCCTTCTTCAACTCACCATTTTGACGGTTTGGCTGACTGTTAATGAGGCAGCGCTATGGTGGTGAAGGTGGTGGTTGAGGAAAGAATCAAATGTCTGATCCAGCGAAAAAAAAAAGATCATGGAGATGAATTTGTGCGGCCGAAAACTCGCTAACAGCCAACCAACCCTTCCGTGCTTGGCGGCTGCTGTTAGGATGGTGGGGCACGAAGCCGTTGCTGAAAGAGCCGGAGTCTTCCAAAAGTTGGGTTGGGGACGACTCGGGAATACAGTACTTGGCTCCTGGTGGTACGTCCTTCCGATATCTGCACAGACCACTTACCCGCCTTCATCTTTCCGGCCTCGGTAGGTACCTAGGTACTAGGGACTTCATGGATGCCGAGGCTTATGATGTATCTCGGTTTCATTGGCCCATTAACCACAGAGGAGTAGCTGACTTACAGAGTGTTTCGTGGAACGACGTTTAATGCTCTAGTCTGTTTTTAAATCGCCCTTCATGAAATGAATACAAAAAGTCTGGTTCTTCTTGAGAGATTCAAATTGTGAACCTCTCTCACCTTAACAGAAGACGCGATGGCAGACGCCAAGGAGCCGAAGGTGTTCCTCTTTGATATAGGGGGCGTCTGCGTAAGTACAGTATCACTACCGCACATGCCGAATACTCAGCTCATATGCACATGATCAGGTCGTCTCACCGTTCCAATCCATCCTGGACTACGAGATCAGCCTAGGCATACCGCCGGGATGGATCAACTACTCCATCTCGAAGACGGCGCCGGACGGGTTCTGGCACAGGCTCGAGCGGGGCGAGATCCCGCTCGACGACGCCTTCTACGCAGGGTTCGACGGCGACCTCCACGACCCCGCGAGGTGGGAGGCCTTCTACGGGATGCAGCGGTCGAAGAACCCCGGCCTACTGAGAGAGCTGCCTCCCGTCCCGAGGCTCGACGGCCGCTGGCTCTTCAACGACATGATGACATCGTCGAACACGCCGGATCCCTGGATGTACCCGGCCCTGAAGAGGCTGAGGGAGAGCGGGCGGTACATCATCGCGGCCGTCAGCAACACCGTCATCTTCCCACCCGGCCACGCGCTCCACCGGCCGGACTTCTTCGATAACCCGGTCCGTAGCTTGTTCGACGTCTTCGTGTCCTCGGCCCACGTGGGGTTGCGAAAGCCGGATCCGAAGATGTACCAGCACACGCTGAATGAGCTGGACAAGTTTGCCAGGTCTCATGCACATTCGGACAGGGGAAAGGCTTTAGGGTGGGGAGATGGGGTTCGCCCGGGGGACGTCGTGTTCTTAGACGATATCGGCGAGAATCTGAAGGCCGCGAAGAAACTGGGTATCCGGACCATCAAGGTTCCGTTAGGAAAGGCGTTCGAAGCTGTCGACCAACTCGAGGCCATTACTGGCTTAAAACTCGCAGGAGGTCATCCCAGAATACCCATAAAACCGAAGGTCGGTGGAAGCAGGGCTAAGTTATAGCTACACTATTAGCCCTGTACATGATGAGTAGTAGGTGGGATAAGGGGACAAGCCACGCGGGCCTTTCTCATGAAGATATGTCGCATCTCGCGTTCCTCGGAAAGGGGTCTCACTGAAGAAGATTCGGAGAAAACCTTTTATTCTCCAGATTAAAGCAAGGCAGTGATTACTATCCCATTAATGATTACGCAGCACTCGGATTAAGATCCTGAGTGCCAGATCTCCAAGTCTAATCGCCAGCGTCCTAAAACCCCAGCGCATCCGTGCCTAAAACAACGCAGTGAACTGGGAGGTGGTAGAGTAGGTGGATGTAGACCAGTTGCTGTATATGCAATCAGCAGAGGTATGCAGAGGTGCCCGGCTAGCGCCTAACGGGTCTGCTGGCCACGAACTCGACGTCAGAATCGTCAGCGACGTATTCGACCTTAACCTCGATGTCGGGATCGTCAGCGGCGTTCTCGACCTTAACCTTGATGGGCTCGATGGGCTCCTGCTCGACGTCCTCTTGCTTGACCTTGGGCTGGTCCGGCAGTTCCTGTTCCTGGTTGGCCTCACTTCCGGCAATATCCTCATTGTCGTTGACCTGGCTGCCGGCCTCATCACCTACTCCAGTAGGCGGCTCCTGCGTGCCCTCTGTCTCGCCTCCATCTTCGCCCGATGATTCCTCACCCTCCACAGCCTCATCATCTGCCTCACCTTCGTGGTCAGTGCCAGCCTCCTGGTTGAAGGAGGGAATCTCCCATATGTCGATGTCTGCTCTGTCGTCGGGGTCAGCTTTCTTAGCTTTCTCTCGTTGGGCGGGGGTTAGGCTGTTATACATGGCATTGCGGTCAAGTGCATTCTCGATGTCAGCGCACGAGGTGTTGATGCTAATGTCTCCCGGCAGATTCTCCCTCAATCCCTTCTTCCCGGCGCCCTCGAGCTGATCACGAATCTCATCGACGTCTTGGTCCGTCTGAATCACCTTTTCCAATCGCCGTTGCAGCGCAACTCGCTGTTCATCAGGCACAAGAGAGAAGTCGATCTGCGGTAGTGGGAGCATCTGGATGGGACCCGTACCCAGTCTTACACGGAGCATCAGTTCCATGGCCCTCTCGAGCACCGCCGAGTTCTCCAGGTCCTTGGCTGTCCAGATTCGCTTAACATTATTGCATCCGGGAGATCCATAAGAGAGCATGCGCCGCAACATGTTTTTCTCATGGCTAAAATGGCTTTTGGCGGATTTGGGAAGCTTTTTATACTCGTCATAGTACTCATTGCGGGTCTTTAGGGAGAGAAAACCTGCCTCACCATCGTCGCTATCCTGGTCGAGATTCCCGCTCAACCAACCGGCGCTGCCATTTTCAGGTGTAGTCTTGGCATTTCGCGCATGCTTGGACAAAGCCCGAGCATTGTTGAGCTTTTGGCGCTTACTGCTAGGCCCCTCTTCTTGTGTGTTCAATCTGTCATTCTCATCATTCGACTCTTGAGGAGGATTGTCCACTGGGTCGACTAGGTTTTCCGTTATGTAGTCGTCTGAAAGCAGGTTCTTTTCCGCGATCAACTTCAGGGCTTCAGGCCGCTTCCATGCCTCGTCCACCTCACGTTGGAAGAGGTTCAGTATCTGGACCAAAACATCATTCATAGGGCCCTGGGCGCGGGTTCCAAGCTCAGGAAGGAGCTTCTCAACTTGTCTACACTCGCGAAATGAGTGGTAAGAGTTAGTAAACTTGAGCCTGAACACTTTCACGTCGGATTTCTGGCCAACCTAATCCGAAACTGTTAGTCGTCATCGGTTAAAACGAGATGGGATACGGATATACGGGCTTACCCTGATAACACGATGGATAGCTTGCCACTGTACCGCTAAGCTAGAAGCTTGGCTGGTTACTAGGACACGAGAGCAGTTCTGGTGAAGATTTGATCCTGCAGATCCCACGGTATACATTTGGATGAAGATTTGGCATGAATCCTCTCTATCGTCGTTGAAGCTCGCAATGAGGTCCTTGCGGGCTTCCTGCGATAACTCTGCATGGAAGGTCCTGCAATTAAAACCAAGGAACTGCAGGACAAGCTCATAGTAATACGCAAGGATGGGACTAGCTTCAGTGATCAGAAGCTTTTTGATCTTCTCTTCCGGTCCTCTATCAAGAATGTTGTTCTGAATGTCGTGAAGAATGTATCGCAGGATTGGCGAGCTTCGTACGGCAAGTTTCAGATAGTCCAAAGCGGTAGAGGGTTCAGGATCATCTTCTTGAAGCATGAACTGGGCCAAGCGCCGGAAATTGACCTTACTCCGGCGCATGGTAGCTATATGCTTTGCCATTGTACCGAAGCCATTCTTAGACAACAGTAGATCGAGCCGGTATATATCTACGGAAGCTGCTGCGATCAAGAACTGTCGATTAATACTGGTAAGGGACGTGATCTTCTTCTCCATCTCTGCCCGTTTTGCTGAAGGCCAGTTGCTAAGCACCTTGACGTAGTCCGTTAATAGGTTGACGTGAACAAGTTGGTATTTTGCAGCCAAATCATGGTCGGGCCGTATATCGACAGTGAAGTGCTCAACCTTGGGAAACACGCCTTCGAGAAAGACGGGTTGGGTCTTCTCCCAATCGCGGTAGATAATCGAACTTGGGGATCGCTTCAAGAGTGCTAGGGACTCGAAATATTTCAAAAACTCACGAACAAGCTGAATATCATGACTCCTAGAGCCTCTGTCTTTGTAGAGCATCTTGGCCAACAGGCCAGGCCGCCCTGCCACGAGCTGGAAGTTGTCCCAACTGTCAAGACTATCCAGGTCCTTCAAGTGATGCAGGTTAGTCACTTTCTCCTCCATCCGCTTCCAGGTATCAGGGTGCTGTTTCTCGAGATACTCAGAGGGAGTCTTCCACAGTAACCGGGCTAGGCCCATGAGATCGGTCAGTGAGTTGATGCAAGGGGTCGCCGTCACCAGCAGGGTGAACTCTCGGCCCACCATCGAAACTGACTTCCAATTGCGCGTGGTGTCATTTTTGACCTTTTGACCCTCGTCGACTACTACGATAGAAAACCCTCGAACATGCCATGCGGACTTTGAGCGGTAGACAGCTTGGCCTGCCTGGTCTTTGCACGCCTCGATTGTCCGGCTACTAAATGTATCAATAGACATGATGATTACAGCTTTGGAGGACCTAGGCTGGCTCTTCCAAACGTAACTAACGTCCTGCGGCCAAGGGTCATCGAATTCCATGGCACTTAAGGACCGGACTCTGCCAGACCAATGTTTTCTGTATTGTAGGCCATTTCCACTCGTGATAATCTGTGATATAGCCTCAGGATCAGTGTGTTGGCATATCTCCTCGATCCATTGGGCTGCAACAGCAGCATTCGGGGCTAGGATGGCCATCGGTCGATACTTCGGTCTGGACCCCTTTGTCCGAATAACGTTAAGCTTTTGCTTTGCCAGAAGCTCGAGGCAAGCTATGACTGCAAGTGTTTTTCCCAGTCCCATGCTGTCTGCCAAGATACCACCAGCGTATATAGGAGCTCGAAGTCTTGTTCTGTTTTCCTTGTCACATTTGCTCTCAGGGACTTTTACGAGGTCGCCATTCTCCTCAGGGTCCGGCACCTTGAGTTTTGGGAGCTCTCCGAGAAATCTCGAGAGAATCCAGACAATAGCTGTGACTTGATTATCGAGAAAGCCACTCTTCCTTCCCTCTTGACCGTCGACCTGAGGAAAGTGCGGAGATCTCCATGTGGTTAACTTTGCATGGCCATATTCGCCGGATTTCTTCATTTTCAAGTAATTAACGCATGCGTCGATGGGGGGGCCAAGGCTATTAGGTGAAGCAGCCACTAGGGACTGGGCAGCGGCACGGATGGTATGGATAACCTCGCATTTGCCATCGTTAGCGTTAGGGTCCTAGAAGTACTCAGCTTACGTACGCAAGTCAATTATAGGAGGATTCGACAATAAAACCACCCCCGGATTACTCCATTGGGATGTCTTGGATATCAGGCAAGTCGCTTTTGTCATTCAAATCGTGCCGATATTTCAATTTTCCTGTGCTGACCTGTAGGGGCAACCTACCTCAGCATCAATATCTCGTTGGCCCTCAGCTCTAATGGCTTGAAGGATCTTGTTGGCGTCTTCCGTAGTGTTAGCTTCTGAAGCCACCGACGTCGGTTCTATGAGGTTCCCTGAGACCTGATATCTCCCTGGCAAGTACTCGCGCAAGGCCTCCTCTATAGCCCAGCGGGCATAGTTTTCCCGGTCCCTCAAGCGGTTGGGGCGCATCGGGTGGCCGCTATAAAAGTGAGGTATCTCTTCAGTTTCACGGAAGAAACCATAAGGATCCCACGGGCCTTCCTGGATAGGACCCTGGGGTGGTGTTTTAGGACTGAGCTCCGTTGTAATGAGCTTCTGCCAGAATTTGGTGCGACCAGCCTTGGGGCGCAGTTGTCTCTTTTTCTGTTGCTGTAAATCGCTAACCGGAGGAACGGGAACAGCTCCTGCAGATTCCTGCAGCGGCTCACTAGAAGGCGGTCCAGCCGCTCCCTAAGCGTCTGGACTCGAGTCTGTCTGAGCCATGATTTGGTTTTAGAGGATGAATTGAAGTGTGCCGGATGAGAGGGTCGGGAAGTAGCTTGATTAACAAAAAGTACCCTATTCGGAGAATCAAGTAGCAAGGCTCCCAAAGGTGCAAAACCAGAATATCTTAGGCGTTGGCATGGTTAGTAAAGACGATTTCTTGTAACGTCGACTTATAATAGAAGGAAGCGTGTTACCTTGAGTCCAGTACTAGTCCAAATGGTAAGAGTAGTTCCAACTGAAGGAAGGGCGCATGTGTTAGACAAGGGAGTCAATGCCTCAGAAGGATAAAGTAATAGGCTTGAAGAGGGAAACTAAGCTTTGTTGAAGGAAGCGATGAGTCAAAGATCACTGAATGGGTAAGAAGGAAAGAAAGAGAGTTGCTGGGCATGAAGAAGCGTTGACAAGATAACCTGCCAATGTCTTCGGAGCACGTTGAGTCGCTCCAACGGACCACGAGGAGGTAAATGCTTCGCGCTTAGGGTTAGATGAATTGCAACCTAGAATGCAATGGTATATGTGGGTGTCGCAATCTGGATGCTATCCACCTGGGCGCTCGGAGAAAGTGTGCTGATTCCGTGATGAAATAGACAACAATGCCTCAGCGCATGTACTGATATCAATAGAAAGTTCGTTGCCTAGTACCCAAAGGGATGTCAGATTGCTAGAAAAGAAGACTAGAAGATTTGGTGGGGGTAGATATGTGCTAACAGAGCCGATGAAGGAAAACCTCTGCTAGGCCTGAATACAGGGAGTTCAAATGGCAGGGTGTTGTGTCTTTGGGAAGTTGTGGGAAGGTAGGTCCTGGAGGATGTACGTTTGGTGAAGGGTTTGCAAGAAGAGTTATCAGAACGGCGTTCAGTTGAATCAGCTTGGAGGCAAAGTTAATTAGGTTGACAATCTCGCAGAAATGATTGCAGTGGGTACTCTAACGAGAGACCAGGTAGGGTATGTAGCCGAGCTCGCGCGCGTTGTAGTCAGTAACGCGTCTAGTTGTTTTGCATGGCAAGGCAGAAAAGGGAAAACAAAAGGCTCACGGGGCTGATCCCTATCCTCCAATGTCTGTTGACCAATATTGATGGCAAGAGGTCGATAAGCCTTGTGGCGAGATAGAAAGACGTATGAGAGGAAGGAGCACATTTATATGGACCAGGCAGAGGGACCTCAAGAAGATTGGCCTTCAATTACATGTTCAACCTAAACACCGCTGCTATCCAATGCAGGTTCTTGTTGTTACTCTAGGTGAGCGACCGGAGAGTCTGTCCCGGTTGGACACATCAAGTATAAAGAGCTATCCAGAGAACTCAGATCTTGAACCTGAACCCGTGTTGTGCTGCTTCGCCAGGCAAAGCGTTGATAGCGCCCTCCACATAGATACCCTGATCGAGCTTCTTGTTCAGCCTCGCCAGCATGAACCTCAATACGGTGGCAGCAACGATCGCCATGAAGGAGGTGCAGCAATTGACTGACATGGCGATGACGTAGTTGGGAGCCATCCAATCAAGGTACATGTAGCTAGCGTAGACTGCAATATCCGGGTAAGCAGATGTATACCACAGCGTCTTGGGATAGGCTAAACTCCGGGGTAGAGCCTGTGAGGGTAGAGGCGTGGAGCGGTCTTCATCCCGACCTAGAAGTAAAGGGGGTATTCTGAAAGGCGACTTACTACTCGATGCGTTACTAACAGCATTAATAAATGCCAAAGCGGCTGCTCTCTTGGCCGGAGGGCGCTACGTGCGGTTAGCGATTACTCTGTTGGATAGCTTGGCGAGCAATCGGGAATTATAAGGCATGTTTAAGGGGCTACCTACTGGGAGACTGTTACTAATCCAAGCGAGCCCAACCACGTACCCGGTATATACACCAGGGACCTGCAGGTGGAGTTAGATGCAGATTCTGTGGAGTATGGGAAAAGGGGGGAACCAGTAGACAACAGGACAGCATATACTGTAGGGAAACGACTACTCACCATAAGCATCATTGCTATATAGCGTGCGGCAAAAGTGGTTGATGGCACCGTTGCTGCTATGATGAATGCAGCAACCGCAACCCACAGCGGAAGGGTGACATGCCAGTAGCGTTCTCCTGACCTATCCGCGTGCCAGGCATTGACCGCAGTGGTAATCACGCAGAGGACGTACGGAGGAGTTGTCTATGATCCAAGTCAGCTATGTGTATATGTATGTGCTTCAGTGCTTTCCTAACCAGAAGCAGCGACTGGACGTCGTTGTATCCTAGAGTTTTGACAACGGCGGGGAAGAAGTTGGTAACAGAACCACTAGCAACGATACCGAATATCAAGACCAACTAGATACTGTCGTAAGCATACGTAGAATGGTAATGAGTCCCGCGAAGCGATGCACGGGGTACCAGGCAACTCACTAAGACATAGGTCTTGATATCTGCAAATGCCATCTTCGCGCCCTGCCAGAAAGTCTGATCCGAGCTTGAGATCCAATCGTCCTGGCCAACGTCCTCTTCTAAGCGCCAAACTGCCATTGCTTTTTCGTCTTCGCTAAGCCATGACGTAGTCCGGGGGAAGTTCGGGAGCACCCAATAAGCAGCGAATGCGATTGCAATCGTGATGACACCCTCGATGATGAAGAGCCTGGGCCAAGTTAGATCACGACTTGGCCAAAAATACTAAGAGGATTTCTCACCATTGCCACGCACCATAACCTCTAGCTCCATCCATGTTACCAGTGATACCGGCCGATATGAGACCGGAAAATGCCCCTGAGATCAGGGCCCCTGAATACAGCATCGCGGTTCGAAGTCCCAGTTCTTTTCTGGTATACCAGCAACTCAAGTAATAGAGACATCCTGGGAAATAGGCCGCTTCAACCTAGAGTGCAGAGGTTATTAGATCGTCAGTCAGTGGGTAGCAGTGCACGCAGAGACGGTTCATAAAGGGGATCCGGGGCATCTGGATACTCACAAAGCCCAGAAAGAACCGAATAGCAAGCAGTCCACCAAAGTTCGTCACTGCTGCTGTTGCCGCTGAGATGACACCCCAGATGATCATCTACCGTCACAGCGTTAGCATATACAGGACTCAAAACACGACTATAACAGCCTTGCAATATATCACGATGACTCTACCTACACATGTTGGCAAATAGATTGCGGGCTTTCCAATCTTGTTCAAGAATAGATTCGACGGTATCTGCATAAGGAGGTACCTATAGTTCCCTGATTATCACCAAGCCATCTCGAGCGCATATAGCAGCGTAGACTTACCCGACGAATAGAATGCTCACAGCCGTCTGGGATTCCGGGTTAGAATAAGCCAAGCCTTATGCGGACCAGTCAGGCTTCATACCTGGAACTCGCTCGAATCAGCATGCAGATTCAGGTCTTCAGGCAAGCCTGCCAGTTTCGCAGCTGCAATGTTGTTCCTTTTGCCTGTCAGAACGGTTCCTCACGCTAGAAAGAGAAGTCTTGACGGACCGGTCGATATAGTTCAAGATATACATGAGGATGACCATCGGCATCAATCGTAAGTCAATCTTCTTTACTAGCCTCCTTTCGAAAGAAACACGTTCTTCGGGGGACAAGTTCGCTATGAAAGCGGGCGGTTGCAGCCCCCTAGACCGAGCATCGTCCAACTTAGCGACACCTGATACATGGTCGGCCTGCCCAGACTTGAGATTCTGAGCTCGGTCTTCGTTTGAAGATGTATGCTCGATGTCGAGCTTCTTGTCGGACACGTCGGCCATTTTTGCGGAAAAGTCGCGAGGTCAAAGACTCGATCAAAACGTTCGGCCGACACCCTAAAGCCAAGCTTCCTACGAGACGAGGCGAGCGGAGGAGGACGATACGATATATGACCTTTGCAGGAGGAGGGGGTCACAAGATCACAGGACGAGCGGAAACAGCGGGCGCATCCGATTTTATGTATGCCTGTACCGTGGCCGATCAAGCCGACTGCTTCTCAAGTAGTATCAGTCCTACATTGTATTGAATATCGGACTGATGTCTAACATCCCTGTCAGGTACATTCTAGCGGCAGCCGAACCCCTCTCTTCAACTGAATTTCGGATTCATTTTTCGGGATATAAAGCTCGAAGGGGTTAAACTTGGTGGAGAATAGAGAATACATAGCTGTCATAGATATTCAACTTATGCTACAGGTAGTACAGAGATGGTGCTGGAGAGATGATCCCGACCTTGTCGAGATAACGGCCTAGCAATATCATGTTCAAGTTAGGAGGGCGGACGATGTGCGATGTCACCTCGCTAAATCGTAGTCGAACGGTGAAGGGCAAAAGCACCGACTCGTCCTGAAGGATCATTGGCAGGCAGTCGAAAACCCCCAAGCAATGACTACTTCGAGCTAAAGCTGCTAGACAATCCCTTTCCGAAGCCATGTTCGTCACTCGGACCCATTCCCCAATTCTTGGCGTAGCAATATGGGGAGTAGCTGATGCGGAGAAGTGGGGTTCGACGGGCAACCGCAAAAGCTTCTCCATCTTTTTGCTGGAGAAGTATACGAAGTTAACTCTACGATCATAGGCTCGGCAAGGTATCACTTGTCTGCATAGGGAGCCATGGACATCTTAGAAATTCTCCTTGGCTCATTAGATGCTGGTTCCAGCGATCTTCCTCGCGACTCCAAAGTGCCTGCCTTATTATCGGACCGCTATATATCACCACACAATTATTATTGGGACTCGCCCGAGTGTTTGGGTGAACGGCCTTCTCGAACTCCGAACCATATCGCCAATCAAAGATCCGTCCATATCAAGAAATAACCGTGAGCTAGGACACAATGCACCTCAAAACCCCAGCCACGCCGTTGGTTTCCCCACCTGGCGGTCTCGGATAGTCAAGGGAGTCCGCCTTCGAGATCTCGGTTTTCGGACGGCTTCCCCGCTTTACCCGACTCCTCCTTCTTGGCTTTAGATTTCCAAGGCAGAGCCGGCAGACCCCGAGAACCGTGCAGAAACCGCCCTTCGCCACGTTGTCGCATCCTGATGCATATAGCAATGCAAACCCCCAGGGCGATACCAGCCAGCACACCGACTACGACGCCAGCGATCCATCTTCGCGGTCCTGCAAATCCTCCAGCACCACCCGTAGATACTCTACCACGCCTGCGCGGAATAAGGATATGGTCCATTAAATCATTGGTTGTTGCTGCGGCTCTGAAAGCACTATTAGTGATCGTTTATATAGTAGCATGGCAGGAGCCAGGCTTACTGGGTGTAGAGAGATAGAACCTCTGATAACCCCAAGGGCTTTGCGTCGTCCACTGGGCTTAATCTTTCGGTGGAGCTAGAAAATAAACCGTTTGAGGAGGGCTTGTGAAGGGTGATTTCTTAGACTATAGGTGTATGAGCGGCTACCTGCTGGGCAATGGGCAGCGCGAATATGGAATACGCCCGACCATAGCTGCGATATTTATGCTTCTGCTATGGCATCGCATCGAGGTTGGTAAGTAAGCAAATGAACTCGGCAAACGTCATGCCAATTGTCGCATCCCCGTGCCAACCTCAATGAACCAATTGTGGCACATTTGGGGTTACGCAACATAAGTCCTTCGCGCGATGATCTCATATCGGCGGTAGATGAGACTGTTCTAAGGATTCTGTATACAATCGTCGTTTGTGAAACTAAAAAGCAAGAGTTATCATTCCTAATAGGCAAAACCCTAGGAGGCATGCTTAATGTATGACTCCCCGAATATAATTAGATCCAAGATGATTGCAGGCTATTAGTCTGAGCGGGTAGACCCGGACGAAAGCCTGACTCATGTATAGCCGCGCAGCGTGTGTCGCATTCCAGACACGGATTCGTGGTTTGGGTGTCACATTATCTTGCTTATACTCACCCCCGTGCAACCATTCAAAGCTGGTGAGGGAAGAGCTCTTTAAAACTACTTCTTTTCTGGCTAGTCTGCTGGGCTGCTGGCCTGGACAGGGCCCCACATTATAAGGGTATGGCTGTCAGCCTTAACTTGCATATATCAAACCCCGCTTATCAAACCGATAACTTCTGATAAGCTGAGGAATTGATCAATGACAACCACCTGCAGCCCTTCTCCCATCGCTCGATGCCTTACATGACGCAATTCGAACCTTCGTTGGAAACCTTATAACGTGTGCTTCATCTATAGTCTGAACCGGTCAGCCGTCTCCTTTTCCGCAGATCCGCAAAGATGCCCTAAGCATCATTTAACTAGTTTTCCTGCTAGCCCATACATATATCATCAATCACTACCTGCATATCCCGCCTACCAACGAATCGAGACACAGACCGTCTCAGGCAGGCAGGCAGGTAGATAGGTAGATAGGTAGGTGGGTAGGTAACCCTCGAACAAAAAAGAAAATGGGCTCCAAGCCAGCATCAGCCATACCTCAGACGCTCTGGGATCTGCAGGTGCCGCTGCTCATCACGCACGCGGGCGCGCCGAATGCCGCCCCCTTCGTGACGCTGGTCCCGCGCTTCGGCTACCTGGCGCTGCTGTTGCCGCGCCTGTCGGCGTACTTCGGCCTGCCGTGCTCGAGCTTCCACCACGAGGACGTGCTGCTGCGCAACCTCGCCGTCGGCCTGCTCGTCGACCTCTACCGTCCGGCGCTGCCGTGGCGCCTCACCGTCGGCGGCGGCACGAGCTGGGATATCGGGGACACGTTCCTAAACAGCGCCAAGGAGGTGAGTTTGCTAGTTACACGTGACGTTAACGCAGCGACCGGGTTGATCGGTTTGACCATAGGGAGGAGTCTTAGTCGGGATCCCGGCTACGGGCGCCCCCTCCCCTCCCAAGCCCCCCGGGTCGGCATAGATGGACCGCCGGCCAAGCCCGCCTCGGCATTGGCTGACGGACAAACGCGTGCAGGCAGACTTCGTGCGGAACGGCAATGCGCAGCAGATCATGTCGCTGTCCAAGGAGAACACGACGGCGCTCTGGAACGCCGTCCAAGACAGTACGTCCTGATGCCACCTCTGGGCTCTGGCATTATAATTCTCTATGTCTAAGGAACAGCTATTGACCTTTTCCTAGACGACTACGCGGCCTTCAGTAAGGTGAACGCGCGCCTGCTCAATACGTCGCGCGAGCTCAAGAACGTGCCCATCCGGGTTTACATCCCGCAATCGCCCGAACACGCGGCGGGCGGGCAGGCCGGCTCGTTCAAGATCGTGCAGTCGCTGGTCCAGCCGCGCGTCAATGACCGTACGTACATATTATCTCCCATATCCGAATGCCGCGTCCCATCTATATAGGCTAACCCTCCAATCTGACACACGCACCTACTTCTACGCAGGCACGATTCAAACCCTAGGAGGCGCCCTCCGCGGCCTCCTGCCCCGCCTGTTCCCCAGTAGCCGGGACCCCGTGCTGGCGGACGTCGTCATGCACGGGGCGCGCGTGCCATTCGGTGCCCCGCTGGAGGAGCTGATGCGCGAAGCGGCGTATCCCGACGGCTGGCTTTGTCTTGTCGTGGTCCCGCTAGATGTGTAATCAGTCCATTATCCATCCATCTAGCCGCGCGACCCGGATCGTGGACTATTTAGGTAGATACTGTAAGTAACCCGAGACGAACCCGCGCCAAAATCCACGAGCCCCGCCGAATCCTGCGGCTGAGGCCTCGATTGCGCTACCATGTTGTCATGTTGTCTGCAGTGGGTGACCTGCCTATGTACCTCGCTTGGAGGCTATGTACATAGTTAACTACCAAAGCGTAGCTTAATACTGTAGTTTCGCCCACGTACTTCAGCCCGGGAGGTGCAATTGGAGAGGGGGGGCGGTGGAGGGTGTGGAGGTGGTCCCGGTTCCGCAATTGGTGAAACGGAGAGGACGTGATGGGCTGACCGGTTGGTCCGACAGCGGGCGATGGATGGAGCGGTCAATTACCCAGATCGTGATCAAAATAATTAACACACTTTTGGTTAGTAGGTCCTAAGTAAGTGTCAGGCCGCGGACAAAATAATTGTCACACTTTACTCTTACCCCCTTTAAACATCAGCGAAATGATATCAATACATAAGCCATTTTGTATCTGCCGACTTCAGAATATACGTTACTTAATATATTAATAAATAGGCAAATCGGCAATATCAATAACTTCTTTTAAGCGTCTTGGTTAATTTTTTACAATATTTGCACACAGTCGCAGCGGAATAAGTTGCTCTGAAGCAGTGTGGGGGTGTGTCAATTACCCGCATTAACCCTCGAAAATTCGGAAAACGCTAACACCCGACTAAAGCTATTTACAATTAAGCGGCGACCGCCTCCCCACTTGATTAATAATCGTCTAGGGGATTTAACTTACGGCGAACGGAAGCTAGCTATAATTAGAGTCATATGTCATAAGAGACTTGGGCATTATGCATAGGCTTGCATTAACTTTGCATAAGCTTTTTCCGGATTTCGAGGTTAATACTGTATTTCGTCCATGACTTGAGCGTGTCAATTACTTCGATCGCGACCTGCCACCTCAACTCTTTGACTCATCAGCAGGCTTATTTAGTGTAAACTCGGCGGGGCCGTGTGCTATTCTTGGCACCCCGAGGACTTGGAAGCGAGGACGTTCGAGCGTCGCAACGCTAAGCAAGCCACCGATGGCGCGCGGCGATCTGGATTCGTCCCAAGCAAGGTGGTGGACAAATAATTGATAGTGTCAATGCGTGTGTTGTAGCTCAGGGCACTATCAACTTTTTAGTCCACCACCTTGCCAACGTGCATCGAGTTCCTGGGGAGGCGTCTCAGCCCCCCACTGCTGTCAATGCTGCGGTGGAGACCGGTTCACTCGAGCCTGCACGCAGAAAATTATCGAGAAGGGACAGTAGGCAAGGGGTTCGTTGTACGGTGCCTCCGGGGCGTGTCACCAAAAGCTCACATTTTTGGGTCGGGCTGGCGCGTTTGTGAACTCACTACATATGTAAATGTATGCTTGGCCTAAGAGCCAATATATGATACCCTGATGTCTAATTCGACACGTGACCTACAACTCATGCAAGCCCCTGTACAAGATGTAATGCAGATGCGGGTGCGGATCCCCTTCTCGCCCGTAGGCCCCATTGTCTCGCTTTCCCTCGGTACCGTGTAACTAGCCTTTACTATCCCATGCTGCCCAGGCCCTCTCCCTTGTCCGGTTGCCTTGGATGTGCCCAACTGTATGTGGATGTATGTACAACTGTGTTGGGGAATGCAAAATTGAGAAAACAAAACAAATTACACAGATGATGTAAAACCAGCCCTTCAGATGACGCTGCACGCGAAAATGGTATCTCCTCCGCTTTCCCTATCCGAAGCTGGTTGTTATAAAGACCGCGAACTCGAGAGAGAGATATGGGCGTTGCTAAAACAAAGGGGAGACGGACCAAAACAAAAAGAGTACCTCGGGAAATCAATCAGCCAACCGCTCCGTAGAATGCCGCAGAACCCCAATTGACTAGAGAGTCGGATGTTACCACCGTGTCCCTGCCTGGCACCAAAAGTCGATAGTAGTGTGGTCCTCCTCTGGATTGATAGGTAGTAGATACAGGACGTATATACGCGTATTAAACGGGAGTCCATGATGAATATAGCATGGAGGCACAAAGGATCGCATTGCCCATGGCAAAGTAGTTTTCCGTAAAAGAAGCGCAGTTGATGGCAGGACCGGCCACCCGACCTCCCGGGGGTCGGTCAAGGGTGTGTCGACCGCACAGGATTGTAAATGTGTGTATCCGTATCCGGAGCAGAAGCCCGGAACGCCTAGGTCAGTTGAATATGTAATTAGTGGCAACAACTGTGACTGTTTCCGAATAGCTAGAGCAAATAGATGCCGCCGCAAGTGGTTATATCCACAATTCTCGCTTTTTTAAGTTGGCATCCCTAGATGAGAAAGATCGTATGGTTATGATATTGTTGGAATATGTTCAAGGGCCATGGCCACAGCGTATCTATGTTTCGCCCGTCGGAGCACATTTTGTGCAGAAGAGGTAACCAGAAGTTGTATGGCAGTTCCTGAAACGCCGGGGATAAATGCAAGTTATCGAAGATAGACTAATCCTCGTGCAATGTGTTCTCGATGATGCCGCTTTATAAGTAGTAATCACTTTGCCTCGCTAGGAATTTGGGTGAGGTGGCGGTGGCGCAAAATGAGATGGAGCATAGACCGCGGGGGAACTGGGAACGTAGTTGTCGCCAGGGTTTTGCATAGGAGGCAGTGGACCGCCGCTGGCACCGCTTGAGAAGCTCGAATTTGTTCTCGGGTCGAATTCGTCTGGCCGCGCAAGTTCGAGGTCTTTGGCCAAGCCGACCAAGATATTCCTGTCAGCCATGAGGGCACTTGACGGTGTCGCAACCATGTCGAAGAACTTGATAGTACGAGAGAAGAGATCTGACAGGACTTCCACGTTAATGTATTTTGAGAGCAGCGGATGCTTGAAACATGCAGCAAGGATCACGAGATTTCCCCACTGACTGTACTGAAGGTTAGCAACCGGGTGAAACATGGGAGGGGTTAATCAAGGTTGGCGACACTTACGCATGAGCGGTTCCGAAGACGTTAGTGATGATTAGCCGTTCGTTGCTATCGATCCCATGGAAAGCTCGCGTGCTCTCAATGAGGGCATGTATGCCTAGGCGGGCGGACTCTAATGTTCGACGATCGACATTCATGGAGACCACTCGGCCATCAACTTCGACGCCAACGGGGGATGCCCAATCATTAGCGTGTGGCGGGCGACCAGCATAGCCCTGCGCTGGAGACGTTTCCCCTTCAAGGATGCTTCTTATGAAGACCCTATATATGATGACCTGGGAACCCCAATATTTCGCCCGCAGCCGTGCCGAGAGTATGTCGCCCGCTGGCGGGTCGTCGTCATTCCAGCGGTACAGCTGAGGTACCCAGATATTTCTGGCGTCCCTGAGCTCGGCCTGAATTCTACGAATTCCCTCTACTATCTCTGGATCCTCCACTAACTGCCTCGGATCTTGACTTCGTCTTTGATCATAGAGCAGGTTATGTACCTGATTCAGTTTTTTTCGTAGGTAGAGCTGCGCGCTGTAACCCTGTAGAACACGCTCTGAGAATCCTTGGCTATTTGCAAGCACTAGATTCGGATATGGCATCTGGTCCTCATGCTGCATGATAGGTGACTGGGCGAGGGGCAACTCGGCTAGGATATCGCTGCGTGTATTGTTAGTAAAACACGGTCTATCGCTGCCGGCAGAGCGGTCCCACCTCTCAAGTTGTAGGCACGTCCAGAAAGCGAAAGCTAGCTGGTTGTCCCTCCTGGTTTCTATCGATTTGATATCCTCTTTCAATCTGGAGAGACGATCGAGACTCCTATGTTTCATCTGGTGAGTATGTTTTCATTAACCGAGGAAAGGTTTCATATAACTCACGGTCGCAGGATGGCATGCAGCCTCGTACTTGCCAGATTGATATAGGACCAACTCTCGATGATACGACCTAACTGCCCATGGTACAGACCAGCCAGTATGAGAACATACACATGCTTCAGGTTGTGGCCAGCGATGTGGCTACCTATTATATCTGTCGCAAGTGCGAAGTACTCGAGGCCAGGTATCACATCAAAGTTTCGTTTGGATTGAACGCCCTTCGTGACTGGCGGTGCACCCTGAATCGATGGTCTTCTGCTTAGGAGACCTCGCTCGTTTTCTCTGGGAGATGGTAAACCAGAGGATTGTGATTGTGATACAGGGCCCGGGGGCGATCCTTGAAGGGGCGAAGCTGGGAACCCATTACGAATGGAGGGAGAATTAGCCGTCGGCGCATCTGGCAGGTCGCGGACCACATCTGGAATACGGTCTTTGTGAAGACAGATCTTGCCGAGGGCTAGGACAAGAAGAACAAGGGCGCTATGTATGCTCCGGTACGGTCGTCCCGGCTTTTGGAATGTGACTGATGGGTTGGGCTCTTCGGCAGCAGGCGATCTCTTCCTTTTCGTTCCCGCCTCGGGAAAGGGAGGCACTGAGGGATTGACAAACTTTGCGATGGAGCTCGTCTTGGCCTGCTTCGGTTTTGAATGCGGTATCGTCTCCAGGAAGAGTTTCACCATTGCGTCGAGTTCTTTCGGTATAATAATGGGGTGCATGTTGAGGATATTGTCCTTAAAACTCTTTACATAATCCCACACCTTGGTCGGGTCATAATCCGGGTTGCCGTCCATGTTGATGACGCCACCTTTGTAGTTAACCCCGGGCGCGGGACTGAGACCGCCCAACTGACCCCAAGCTTCGCCAGCCGGGGCTGGAGACGCAACATCGGAGTAGTCATCATGGATGTCGGTCATCACCTGATCGCCCTGGTAGCTGTACTCTGCCGCGCGGATTTCTTGGTCAAAGCCCTCACCGAATCCAAATACCCGAATCATACCTCGCTGCATCTCTTGGCGAATCGGAAATTCTTCCACGTGATGGATCTTCTCTGCCTCCAAATGGTGGTGAACCATCCTCTTGATCGGACCCCATTTCAATAGCAGGCCGGCTAGAGTCGTATGTATCGGAGGCATTGCGGGCTTGCCTGGTTCGACGGGAGGGCCTGGTGGGTCTTCCATTTCGTCGTCGTCGGCTTCTCGGAGCGTCGCTTGGGCTTCATCGACTGTCAGTGGAGGCCCCACGAGGGTCGCGGTAGGCGAAGACGTTGATTCCTCGGCGGCTTCCTCCTTATTCGTTAGTGCAGGCGATGAACGTTGTGGGTCAAGCCTTCCCCCCTCTTCGACAGATTCTATTTTCAAGTCTTCTGTCGAGTTGATGTGCTTCAATGTCCCCTCCACGCCACTAAGACGCTGCTCCAACTTCCTCATAGCTGCAAAGCCACTAGTCATCTCGTCTTTCATGAAAGCGAGCATTTCCAAAATATCTGAAGTAGCTTTGTCAGGCCTAGGATATTGTTAGTATTGATACTCACACTTATCGTTCTAAACTTACTGTTTCACAGTGGGCTCCCTATAGTTACATTTTACGCCTTTTTCTTTACAGTTCTTGCACGGCTTCGTCTCGTCGCATTTTGCCTTGAGTTGCCTACAACTGTCGCAAGCCTAAGGACACAACTTAGTAGGATGTAAAATGGAGACGGGATCTCAATTCGCACCTGAGACGCTCTTTGGGCCTTCCGCTTGGCGCTTTGTATCTCAAGCTGGGCAGGATATATCGGCTGACTCGGGGGTGGGTGACCATACACACCCCCATCATATTGGGGATGATGGGGAACCGGTGTCGGGGGAGGATAGCTTTGGGGAGGGGGCCTGTAAATTGTCGGCGAGTGCGCCATCGGAGGGCCGTTATCAAAATTCATAGGCCTTCGCGGGTCCTCTGGATGTTGTGCAAGATGATGTGGCGGAGGACCGTGTGAACCAGGCGGGAAGCCGTCAGCCGCGTTCCCCGTGGAATTAGGCCTGCGAAGATGAGGCAGGGGCGCCTCCTCGCCAGGATCCTTCTTCACCACTGGATCTCGCGCCGGATAGGCAGGATATGGTGGATGCGCTGGCGAAGGAGGAGGCGGCTGTCGATGAGGGTCCTGCATCGGCGGATAGAACTCGGGCTCATGTTGGCGACGATCGTCGGGGTGGTGCTGAGCCGGCGGTGGAGGAGGAGGCTCTGGAGGGCGGGAATATGGATGTTGAGGTTGATATGGAGCATGCGCAGAGTGGTGTGATGTGGGATGCGGAAGAGATACACCGTGCTGTGGTGTTCCGGCTGACCATGACGATCCAGTCAAAAGACGGGGACGCTTCGTCTCGGGTGGTGCAGGCTCCATGCTTGTGATGATATATGCGCACAGTCATGCAGCTGTATGAACACACCACTGGTCAGGCTACGCCGATGCTGGTCGAGGCGGCCATGGAAAGTGCTCAGAAAGACGGGAAGCTCCCAGGATAGAGCACCGGTTTCAAAGGCTGACAAGGTACCTCGCTACTCAGGCAGTGCACCGAGCAGACTGGGGTGGGTGGAGAGACGGAATCTAATGGTGTCGCAAGTCTTATTGGTGTGTGATGACATATGAAGGGTCGGTGTACAAAGAACAGGAAGCTGGATGGAGCCGGTCGCTTGGTCGATTAGGTGATGTAGAACCGTGTCGAGGCGTCCCAGTTGTCTGGTCGAAGCTCGACACTAGAGAACCCCGGCGCCCAAGGATAGGAGGATCAGCAGTTGGGCATAGATCAAGCTACACGACCCCCCAAGACCATTCCCGGTGTGCGCGGAAAGAAAGAACAGACAGACGTCGTTGCAGGTTGTCCCGAGAGAGGTCAGAGTGTTTTGGCCCCGGCTCGAGGAAAGCCGATAAAACAAACCACCAAGTGTGGGTAAAGATGGTTGGTCTGCCAGCCCTGCTCTGACAGATCTTGAGGATACAAGAGGTACCTGCGATACTCCAAGAGATTTTCGCCTTGCGAAGGACCCAGTCGAGGTACAGGCCCTGTCAAAAAGCGCCTCTCAAGGGAGCTAAAGAGGCAGGGGTCGTTCGACAGGGGGTCCAGCGGACGATCGGTGGTAATAAATTACAAGTACACACCCGAAGAGGTCCGAAAGTGGGTGCTGACTGACCCTTGTGGGTGACGACGAGGGAGTCCCTTCACCTCTTGTAGCAATGCAACCCCCGTCTTGGTAACCACCTTTCGGTTTGGGGGGATGCAGCGCAGACCAACGCCTTGACTACCGATAATATGTCCTTGGTGGTCATCCAGAGAGGGCACCCAGGCGGATAACCCACGGTCGAAGCCTTATGCAGGCGCTGCTATGTACAAAGACAGTAGAGCAGGGGCGGTGAAGGGAAAAACAATGCGCCTTGCGAGGGTGGGCTTCGGCAAACCGATAATGCCAAGCGACGGATATGTGGAGGCCTTGGATATGTGCATTTACTGCTGGAACTGGCCAGCGGTCTTTCTCATCGACCAACAGAATGAAAAGAAAAAATCAAAGTGAGCGAGCGACGGTAACTAAAACCCGAACCACATGGAGAGATGGGAACACGGCAGACCCGGAGCCTTCTTTAGGGGGTGGTGTGGTGTATGGTGTATCTGTATCCGTCACAAGGTTCACTTCCGCACACACACAAACACTCCGTGCAGTGGGGTACGTATAGATGGACCAACTAGGTGAGTGAGCACAAATCAACGTAGGTAGTTCGCAGTCGAGTACGGAGAATATACAGTACGCCAAGACAGCTAGAAGAAAAAGAGGCCGATCTAGGTAAGATTAGAAGGGCACGGAATACTAGTGGAAATCGAGAATAGGCTACCCAAGTATTGGGAAACGCTTGCGAACCCAGTGTCAGAGGTGCACGCGCTAGTCGGCCTCTCCTTGTGGCTTGGGAACTAGTCTGGCTCTATCTCTAGTCCTCTGTGAGCTGAAGTTGGTATGCAGCAGTAGTGTAGGTTTCCATGTTTAGGTCGGGGATTTATTTGGCAGGCTTGGGGGCCGAGGTCGATGGATTGTGGAACGAGTTGAGAAGGTTAACGAGATTGGAATGCGGATGAGATACATACAACTGCTAGAACCACGTACATTACTGCAGCTTAAGGTAAGGTGGGGTAGAGCATTTTTCATGGCTGTTTGGTGGACCCGGTGGAGGTAATTAACTAAATGTACCCCTGCAGACTTATATGGAATGCATCACATACAGATTTGTATGGGCTTGGACATTGCAAATCGGTCTGCCGATGCTTACCGCTATCGCAGGTTGCCAATCTTCGAAGACTACGATTTCGGACGAAATCGACAAGGTCACCTGCCATACAATTTTCTATACACATATACATTAGCCCTTTCATGAAACATAGTGGCACAGGAGTAACTAACTAAAATACCCTAAAGCACCCTCGTGACTTGAGATAGCGCAGGGGTGGGCAAAACGGCCGACAACGACCTTGAAAGTGGAGGGGTTTGATCGGAACGTCGATACAGTACCTTTGGGAGGTAAGGTACGTGCATATCGTGCAAAGTGCTTATATACATATGAATATAACGGGGAAAGTTCAAAACAGCATGGTTAATCGTGTTGATATCGTGCATGCGAGTTGGTTGCATGTTTGTGTTCGATACACCTGTCCTATACACTACGACAAACTACCAAGTAGGGCTATCAGACCTGGTGCCTAGGTACCTACATAACCTATCTATCTCTGGAAGTACTTCACTGTACATGAGGTAGTTGGTCGATGACTGGGATGGGTCATGTTGCTGAGTTTTCTCAAGGGACACAGAGGCGGTGTCAGACGGCAGGAGAAGAACGCAATCCGGGGCAGAACAGCTGATGGATGTCACCGGTAAATACAAACTGCAAAGTCTGCTACGTATTCGTAATGTGAGCGCTAATTCTTATTAGCTTCGTTAATGATATATCCAGGTTCCACACATGACATATACATCGAGTATTTGAACAGGAGGGGCGATGTACGCTTACCTAAGTACGCACCAACCAAGCATCGCCCTTACCTGCTTAGATAACCTGTAATGAGGTACCTCCATATGAGGTAGGATCCTCGTGTAAGGGGATGGTGCAATACTCGCTGCACCCCGGCACTTACCGGTGTGCAAGGTAATATGAATATTGATAGATTAATGAGGCTCTGAGAGCAATGTGGATCTATTTTTTGAAGTTATTGACTAGGTTTGAAAGCCAAGCCTGGTAGCCATACACGATCATCTTCCGAAGTACCTCAGGTATATGAGCCCTTTAACCCGTGGATGAGGCCACGGCTAATATCACAGCATATAAATAAAGTCGACATAGCATATCAAGAATGTTGTTCTACGCCTGCGCATGTCAAGAAAACATAAAATATTATATGTATCAAATTATGCGCCTGACCGCAATTTTAGAATGTCCTCTTAATTCTCTAGAATGGGGAGTGGTGTTTGCAAGAAGATTAAGAATAGGTATCTTGAAAGGCTTGGCACCTTCCTCTTGCTCATCAGTCATTAACGCTACACAGTATTCTCTTCAAGCTAATATCGAATGTCAACGGCCTCCCGTTAAAATGGCCGCGCAAAGGGCCACTGGTAAATCGGATACTGGAAAGAGCCCTCAATGCTATCAATGGCGTATCGTCCCATTACCCACGAAAGCGGGTCGAGAGGCTATAGAACAGTTATCCTAAGGGACAATCTTTTACAATACCAACCATCTTATTATAGCCAATCGCTACTGGGCTCTGGATGATATCACAAGTTTGTTAGAGAGCTCGTAGGTCACTTATCTCTTGACCAAATTACGCCGTACGCTATGGAAAGCTAATCCAGCTGCAGGACTAACAAATGAAGATGACTTTAGAAGTGTTCAGAGAGTGGTGATATATATTCAGAGTATTTGAAGCCATCTTCGGTATATTTGCAACCTGGCACGTCGGGCATTGGAGCTGCAAGGCTCCGCCGCTGGAGGGGTCGCCGATACATCGTAACCCCACTCGTTGCCACCGACCATTCAGGCTGTAAAGAAGATCTGCGTTTAGCTTCAGTTCAAAGAAAGATCTTTGTCGGTCTCGAATTCCGCCCCAGTCTTCCAATGCGAAGACAGTCGCAACGTTGGTGGGATTCTTCGGGGATCCCTGATATTGCCGGGTTCCCGATCTCACATGAATCTCGTTGGATCCCTGCTTGTCGAATTTGGAGGGTGCGTCAACCAATTGCCGGGTTTAACGAGCACGCCACGTAACGTCCACCGGCAGTTATCACTTGCCAAGGATGCACAGATGCATATGCATCTTAAGCCTACCATTATGTAGGTACTTGGTACGACTCCGAGCTCGGTTCTACTTACCCAGTAATGGTCTTGAAGCACCCAGTTATAAAGCCCTGGTGACAGTCTCATGTTTAAAAACCCCGATGTTCTAATTAGCTGTCAAGCAAAAAAGAAGTATAGGAGCTCAGCTATTACCGCTGCATCATACGCAACCACATAATCCCCCATACAGTAGGTATGTAGCCAAATACGTAACCATACAGATAAACAAAGACGCATGTGCATATCAATGCAATACACTTGCCTCAAAGGCCACCACAATAAGTAAAATCCGGGTAAGGAGCACATACATATGTATGTGAGTAAGATCCGGGTTTGCACATGTGCAAAGCTCAAGTCATATCTACACAGTCCGGTTTTACTAGGAACATATGCAATATTATATACAAAAGCTGGAGTAATGCACGTGCTAGCAGGACGACGAGATATCTGTTGCAATCGCGCTACCTCATTGAAGCTACCTAATGGTCTCTAAGGCCTAGCCATAACTCCTTGAAATAAGATCTCGATGAGGTAACTTAAGGGGCTCAAGGTGCTGCAGTAAACTCCCTAATCCGTTTTAGCGGTCACGTGAGCCTGGTCTACAGTCGGACTTCTTTACAGGTTTCACTCCCACCATTCTGGTATAAGCTAAGCCTATTAGGTTATAACATTTTCACCGGATTGTTATATCTTAATTATTTTAACAACACCTCTACCCCCAGCTTAAGTCCCTAGGAGGTAACCAGCCAGAATAACAAAAATTACCTATAAAATGTACAGGATAGCTAATACGTCAATCTAAGTTGATATATATCGGTCAGCCGTTACTTAGACTAACCTTACTCAGGTAGGCAAGCGCCTTCAGATCAATTCTCCGCATTCGAGCTGTCATACGATAATAAGCCCGTAATCGATGGGCCCCGACCTTCGATGTGATATTCATATTTAACTATCCCGATTTCGCCGGAAATTGGTCGGCATATATGTATGTATAACTCCAAGTGGTATTCTGTATTAGTTACCCCCCATCGGCTCTGCCTCAGGGCCGAGTAAAATCTTATACGAATTTATATAGACGTATATATACTTTAGCCGTTTCGCCAATATTTACCGTTTTCGCAAAATATCAGAGATTAATCTTACCCGAAATTCCAGTATGCATTTTATATAACTTCTACTGGAATGTACATTTTAACCTTATACAGCATAGGATGGTCCTGTAGACATAATTAACAGAAACCCTGGAGTTGTACTTCCCACAGTAATACGATATCGCCATCCCATTCGACCTAATATAGCCAAGGACACATGACGTGTGGGCGCGCCTCTGGAAGCAACAGCCACTTGTATACACATAAGCTATTTTCATCGACCTAAGTATATCTGTTATTGTGCTGTTTACCTCAAATACACAGGCATCTTATTGTCTCTTGTCGGAGCCGACGCCAAGTCGACGAATAACTTGGATTGCAAAAATGCGCAACTAATATTAATATATCTCGATCATCCGTTCGAACTATATATGGAGCCCACCGTATACGTGCAGGGACCAGGCTTCTAGAACAATTGTAGTCAGTACCTTGGTAACAGGATCCGCTATGTCGAAGCTTAGAATAATTATGAGATATTTAGAACCGCATCATTGTTCCTTTGCGGATCACAGAGGTGATAATGCTATCACGCCATAGGAAGTTACAGGAGCTACAGGTACCCTATCGTGATCAAATACGACTCTATGTACTCTGTTTGCTGAAAATCTGGACAACTTGAAGCTACATGGTACTTGCGTCAGTCATTTTGGAGTTGCGTTGCGCCTGCTGACATCCCTGCTACTGTGCAGCAACCTTCACCAACAGGAGCAGACCACCTGAACAACAAAGGCCGCAGGCCTTGTCAAACGTTGGCATTGTAGCTTTATGTATCCATATGTCAAACCATCCTTGGCCTTGAACGTACTACAATACTTACAGTAAGGTACGATTGGCTCATAGCTGCCTTGTGTATTTGTCATAGAGTTTATTAGGAAGTGATACATAAGTTTGGTATCCGCCCTGCACCTAGGTCTTTTCAAGTCCGAGCGGTGATGGGTCAGAGGTTGGGAATTCATAGGATTCCTGTCACGTGATGACCTTAATCAACGTCAGCATGGTAGTGTCTTATGTATCTCATCTAACGATTGTAGTGCGTAGCGACTTGATCGAATACATTAGCCAATGAAATCAGTGACTTCCTAGACATATGGGGCTTTCAAGCGGCTAACTACAATAATCCATGTGTATGTAGTTTATTGGTAGAAATTTTAATTGCAGAGTCGGCTCATTGCTGTCTTGACTCGTTCAAGCCTTATATAAGTAAGTATCTAGATATAAATCGGCTGCCCGTTTCAAATCGTTGCACCATGCAAGGTGGCGGAGACGACGACCTTGACGACCAAGCCCATTATTGAGCCTGAGGACCTTTTTCGGTCTGGAGGACTTCAGTGGTGGCAAGGTACGTTTTCAAGGACCGAATTCCTGATGAGTCAAGGACATCTCCCAACCACGCAGCCGTAATCCGATGGAAACAATCCACATCTCCTGCCAGGGCCACCCCTCCTAGCATGAGATGTATATCGCTTCTCCCGGATTATGGCTGCCACGTGCATTTTAAGCATTTCCTAATTACCAAGCTCTTTTGTTCCTAGCGTAGTCTTATTAACTACTCAAATCGAGACCCCTTTCGTCCCTGCAGTATGTCTAGGTAGTCACAAGAGCTCGGATGTCCTCAGCCAAATAGCGCCTAGGTAGGTAAAGCTGCTTTCATGGTAAGAGTGCGGCGGCTTGTCAGCAACCGCACTATGGAAGCGAGCCATAACTGGGCACTGTGGCTCCTTCTTCTGGACTCGATTCTCATCGGCGTTGTGTCGGCGATGCTGTGGCGCTTACGGGCAGATAAAACAGCCGTCTGAGATGATCTGCAATGTCAGAAGTGGTCGAGCCGCTCCTCCTGGGATTCCAATGAGAGCCCCACAAAGCGAGATATTATTCGAGGGATGACGTTGATCGACGACAGCATATCCCTTTTGGGTAATGAGAAATTAGATGACTCGGCACTTAAGACCTTCTAGAAAGACCCACAATCTTTCTCCCAGTCTATTTCTACGTATGATCGACATATCAAATACCATATGTTATGGTTGTTAGGTAATATACTGCGTAACAGTTTTTGTTCTTGTTGTCATATTCTTTTACTTGGCTCCTCCGAGACCTCCATAGTGGATTCTATTGGGCCGTCAAGGCGCCACTACTGAGTATACTCGGTATACTGGCCGAGAAACACCGCCACAACTAGGTTGACCTCGCATCGGTAATTGACCCGAGCTAAGCGTTCTTTGGCAACCCACCGACGATCATCCATGGCCCCGGAAAATCGCCTTTACCAAAGCTACTAAGGGTGGTACTTTACGTCTTAACATTGTCGCCAGCGGGGTTAACGGTTAGGGTTAGCCTCCGAGGGGTTTTGGGAGCCGGCGAGAGGCTCCTTATTTGGGTATATGGCCTTGATATTTGCAGCGGTGTGGTAATGGTGGTGTTGGTGATATTGGTAGTGGTGTTTTGGCAGAAGTGCCAACATTGACCTGGCCACCCACTTAGTTTGTATGGGGCGAAGGGTGATAATTGGTGGGGTTGGTACTATGTAGAAGAGCGTTAGCTCGGGTCAATTAACGATTCGGCGAGATCAGCCCAGCCGGGGCGGAGACTACGGATAGTAAATACTAAATACGACATCTTGCCCCGAGAAGCCACCTGAGAGGAGAATTCTTCGATTCCACTCCTCATACGATTTATGCTATCATCTGGGACATGAAATTTCCCGTGACAAGGATGAAATCCTCCAAGAAGCGATCCGTCATGTCATGTAGCGACCTATGATGTCGGATATCGGAGAGAAAACACCACACATCAACCCGGCGCAACTTTGTCAGGAAACAACCGGAGTCCCCGAGAAAACTCAAGGCAACCCGGTATCGACTTGATATGTTGTTAGTGGATGTCTCGACCACTAGAGTGGTGGTAAACTTGAAAAGCCCTCAACCACGATGAAGTCATTATGGAAGAGCACAGATTCCATTGAGGTATCGACTCTGGATCCGCGCATATGGAACATACCTTATTTGCATATGCCTCGGAAGGATGTGGGGATTCAATTTGGAGTAGTGCAAGGGGCAATGTAAGGCCCCTGAACCCCTCCAGGGCTCTGATGAAAGCTCAGGGCAATGTTTAACGCGTTATCTCGCGTTGCTCAAGGGTCAGCTACTGGCTTCTGGAAGGACGATCGCCGTCAATCCGTAACGTACTGAGATGCCGTCAGTCAATATTTTTCATGTTACATAGGCAGGTCGTGGACAAAATAATTGACACACCCCCACATTGCTTCATTATAACTTATTCCGCTGCAAATGTTTACAATAAGTGTAGAAATCCACAAAGACGCTTAAAAAGAACTTATTGATATTGCCGATTTGCTTACCTATTCATTGACCTATTAACTAATGTATATTCTGAAGTCGGCAGATCTCTGGCCGGGTGCTAACTAGCCCCAGTAGTAAGCGACAACTGCAAAAATGATCCATGCACCAACATTTGGGACATTTTTGACGAATCGCATTATTCCATAGTAATATGCATCACTTTACACCTAAATTTTGCTGTGATATTTGTATCAACAGAGGTTATTTGTTACAAATAATCACATTGCACAAAGTACACGAGAATGCACCATACTGCTCCTCCCACGTATCGAGCCCAAAGGTGGAGCTCCTTCCATATAAGGTTAGCACCGTAACCGCTTTCGCTTACTGCTGAGGCTAGTTAGCATCCGGGCATATAAAACGGCTTATCCATTAATATCATTTTGTTGATGTTTAAGGGGGGTTAAGAGTGAGGGTGACACAATTGTTTGTCCACAACTTGAAAGGTACCTCAGGTGATTGGATACTTATGGGGACGCGTCTGTCATATGACGTACCAAACCTCAATCGCAAAAGGTCGGCTAAACTCCTAGTCCATTTAATATCTCCTCTGTGATTGATTGGATGTCGTCATTTCCACTTCGCCCAAATTTCAAATCCTACCGCACCTAAGCCCCTTCTGGCGACCCCACCAACGATTCTCATCTCCCCCCCATACTATATTTCGGCGGTTGGGGTAAGGTTGAGATACAACTGCCATAACACCACCACCACTTCACCATCAACACCACTGCAAATATCAAAACCATACACCCAAATGGAGGCCCCTTTCGCCAGGCCCCCAATACCCCCGTAGTCTAACCCTAGCCCTAATTGCTAACCCTACCCGTGAGCCCTAACCCTAACTAATGCGAGAGGCGGTATTGGCTGTACACAGCCATTTAGTAAAGGTGGAAGTACTACCCATACCTACTTGGCGCGGCTTACTTTCCGGGGCGAGGATGATAAGCGGTGGAGTTGCCAAAAGAGGCTTAATGCTGTAAGATTGAAAGTTCCGCGAGGTGGAAATAACCGGCCCGGAAAGATTTGAGGAGGGGCACGCTTACTCATTAGGTACCAACTCCTGGCGCTAAATCGCATCCAATTTTCTCTCGCGCTCTTCGAATCAGACCCTAAGAAGGAGCTTGAGAACCTCCTCCACACGGCATAGCACTCACGTCGCTTATGGGATTCACATACGCCGTTATCAGAGACTAATTGGCATCGGCGACTCCGTCGTCCATCCACAGGCTCTGTGTGTATGTGTGTAGGCGATCTTCAAGGTCTAGAATCAGATGCTCCCGTCAAGTATCGGGGTAGGATGAGCTAACGCTCGCGTCGGAAGACGCCATGTGAGCCTGTCACGCGGGGGACCGAAGAATCTGATATCCAGTTGCCCCTAATAACTGTTGTGACTGTTGCCAGTGCTACGAGATTTGTGGCCACCGCACCGTACGTCAAGTGGACAGCCTCTCCGACTCGAGGAAAAAGAAAAATGCATTGCATAATACGTGCAAAACCCCCTCACTATTTCGGTAATAATTGTTCAATATGTCAAAAGCATTGTAACCAGCTCGCCGTGTTCCTAGATACTTTGTACAGCACAGACAATTGTGAGCTTTCAGCTCTGTGCATCCACGGCTGATCCCCTGGTCCTGCTACCGGAACAAGCTATGAAGAAACTGTGGCTTGACGTGATGTAACGGATAATGCATATCTTGGACTTATTCCGATGATTGGTCCATCCAACTTTGGTAGATGTCCTTCCATCGGGCAAGCGCCTTGAAGTTTGGAGGCTTCGGGAAGCCCAATGCCCACAGCTCTTCTTGCTGCCGAACGCCGACATAACGGATTACTCTGCATCGGTATTGCCGCATTCGCCTCTACGATGATTGTGCGCGAGTCGAAGTACATGTAGAGCCTCCTGTCGGTTCTCCTCATGGACGATTTCCAGCTCGAGATTTCCTTGTGTGAACAGTCTTCCAATGGGTAATCGAAACAACATGAAGCAGCCACTTTTCCGCTCACGAAATCCGACATATCACATCCAGGTACCCGGGAACTTACGTTGCGCAGCTACGTGGAACCCGAATGCGTTCAGGTAGACCCAACCAAAACTGGAACTCCTGGGTGGTGAATACATATCGTACCCTGCTGATTATTACAAGTTTCCGGGGGAGCCCGCCTTTCCGTTGCCGTATCCGGTAATCCGACCTCCCAACTACAAGCAACATTCGCGAATTAGGGATCTAGCAGGACCGAACATCTCCCACCCTTCTTCAAGCCTTGAGATGAAGATCTGAGATCCGATCGGCAAGTGATGAAGAATGCTTCCGGGATCACGAACGTGCATACATACGAATGGAAACTCCATCATGACCTAATTAGCTTCGAGATGGGGGAGAATGCGAGCATCCTCGGTCTCCAGCGCCCTGCGCGCCGTGCATCGGTTCGTCATCATCCATTTTTCTCCTGTGCAACCTCGAGTGGTAGAGCCTGGAAATCGAGATCCACAGCCATCTTGGTCTTGTTGGAGCTAACCGCATCGTTCCGGCCGCCCATTTTACCCTGTGTGACCGAGGATCAAATGGATGAAATAGATTAATGACCAGTACCATATATCAACTTGAGCCCGGATGAAGTTATGTCCCTGGTTAAGAAAATGAGTAAACCGGATGCTGCTGGTATACAGCAGCAATGCCGTCAGCTGTGGAAGCAGCACAGGATGATATCAGTGAATCCGTTCATTTCCACGCCTAACAATATCTGATGGCTTGAACATTGGAATCAAGGGGAGGGGTAATCATATCAGAACCGAGGAGGACCAATCGCAGAGTCGTATCCCGACCCCGGTATCTCACGAACGCTGTGAGTTGTTGACGTGTTCATCTAGAAAGAACGTATACTTCGTACAGTCTTACGACTTTTACGGTTATAACCCGCGAGGGGGACAGGAGAAAGACAGGAGAGAGACCGGGAGCGAGGCTCGAGAAGCGTATGCAAAAGCCAAATCACACGCTCTCCAAGTTCCGTGTGCTGGATGATCGACAGCGCGATCCCCATACCACATGCGGGAGCCTATTAGATCATTGAGTTTAAAGGCGCGGGGACTTGCAGATGGGGAAAACGAAACAACCATCACGGCTTGCCGGGGCCATGTAGCTTCATCCCACCCATGCCAGTCTACGCCTACTTATAGAGCCAAACAAACGAGGCGTTCCTGGGCTCCTAGAACCGGGCTCTTGGTAGAGTTATGTGGCATATTCTTGCCCTACGTGATATATCAGAATTGAGTAGTAATAACCACCAGATCATCTGGAGACCGCATTGAATGCATGAGGCGGGACTCCATGCGTCCAGAATCCAATTTAGTCCAAAGGCGCAAATACGATCAGACTGCACGACGTCCTGCTCCTGCATGCATGATGCAGCTCACGTCACTACGTATGACCCACAGCCAGCCCAACGGCTTGCACGAAAGCAACGGCAGCGACCCTTGACCAGTCTGCAATGCTCACTGGCACACAGTCACCCTTCCCCCCAATAGATACAACTTTCAGGGGTATTCTTTGCTAGTCGACTCTACCAGGTCCACCATAGGATCAGGTAGAATCTCATACAAATTGGTATGGGAGTAAACATGCTCTGATGGTTTTGCCAGTGCTTGCCGCTGTCCCAGAATGACAGAGATCGATCTTGGCCAAAATACCAATGTGTGTTCCATATAATTTCTTTTGGAGTCTACATTCTGGCCACATACGGCATATGGTCGTGCAGTGCAAGGGAACTAGCAAAGAATACCCCTGGGAGTGTAACACGCCTCACGCCAAGACACCCTCCCCATGCAGTTTCTCGCTGCTCTCCCGCAGCAGTGCATGCAAGGTGTTAGGTAGCGTTGTACGGCATATGTTTAATCGGCGGCACGGCGGATGGGAAAGCCCATCTATAGAGTTCGATTAACAATGCCCTAGTAACCACAGTATGAACGCGTCTTACACGCTAGAAGACTAGCCAACCGTTATCCGGGCGGATTTATTTTGTGTCGCCTCGTGAGAGAACAGTCAGTCGCACAGCGCCTTTTGCTGAGCAATCAGACCAACTGGAGTGTTCAGCGCTGATCAACTGGACCGGTTGATCAGCTGCGACACCGTTGCTTGTGGAACGTGGCGACGCTCCAGACCTGCGCCATGGGGTTCACTACACCATTGGGTCAGTTCGAACCGACCCAGCTCCAGGGAAATCAATCACATCTTACCAAAAGATCTGGTCTTGGTATTGGGATACATCGAGATACATCTCCGACTGGCAATTATCTGGGTCGGTACCTAAGGATTACTCTCTGGGTGGCGCCGACCTCAGCATCTCCGACCTCAGCATTTCCGAGCTGGTTTCTGAATCGGGAACCTGCAAAAGCAAATAGGCGCAATTTGCACCGCTAGGATTTTGACCCCCACGCGCGTTGTAAGTCTTACCTGTCATATTTTAGGTACCATGAACCAGACGGCCGCATCACGCGCCTGACGGCACCCTATCGTCTGTTCAACCCCACGTAATATCTTAAGATGCCATCTCAAATCGTCTCTTGATTGCTTTTGAATGCTCTCTGGGGGCGCTGCCGTCTCCAACGCCGCGCCTCATTGAACGCGATCGGGCCAAGTCCAAGATCATCTTCCCTCGGTTCGCCATTCCCGTCTACCTCCACACCCTCAGTGAAAACCAGATCGCCCCTTTTACCCAGAATCTCGCGGCCGGCCTCCTCGAGCAAAATGCCTAAGGCTAGCAGCGCAGTCTCGTCCATGCTCTGCTCGTCGACGACGCCCCGCTCTTCCCTTTTGCTCTCGCGTCCCTGCGAACCCCGGGGGCCGCTGTCGCTGCGCCGCCGCCGGGCGGCAAGCGCCGCGTAGAAATGGCTAGAGTAGCTGTGGGCCGCTTTCACCATGTCGCTGTCGGGCAGCACGTCGCGACCGCCGTGAGGCAGGGCCTCGTGGGCGTGGTAGATGTCCTTCTCCGCAAAGCGAACCGGAGCCCCGATGCGCCGGAATAGTACCTCCTCCGGGGCGAGAGTGGGGTCGCGGTGCTGATTTCCCCGAGCGGGACGCCGGTGACGGGTCGATGCCGCATCGGAGTCGGAGACGTCGTCGTCAAGAGGAAGAGTCGACGTTACCCGTCCTGGTGAGGGTTACGTTAGAGTTGATATTCAATACCAAACAGAAGTCGGTTATCGCATCTGGAATGAGTAAACGTACCTGCTACCGCATCGTACACATTAGCTTCTCTCTTTCTACGCTTCCGTCGCCCGTCAGCGGCCGCTTCGGCTTCGGGGTCGGATATATCAAATAACACTGGCGGGAGTTGTACGGTAAATTCGTCTCGGACGCTCGGGGATGCCATTGTCGGGATGCGACGGCGAGGCGCAGGGCGTGTCCGTGTCGATGAGCTGACCTTGCTACCTACTTGGGGTAAGGCGGCCCTCTCATTGATATTCAATTGTTATGTGCCAGTTAGCCTGACTTATGGTATATTTCCAAGGGGGAGCCAGATAACTGAAATCCGATTTTACGTAATGTCATCTGTAGAATCCGTTCTCAAATCCTAACATTGAATATCTGAGCGACCGGGCGATTGTACGTCCATTGACCTGCTGTAATACATACGGTGTAAATAAGGGGAACTTTGACCTAAAAGCTCCCCGCAAAGCTCCAGCCACTGCAGCCAAGCTCAAGCTTGTTAGGGGTGGGGTTCACCGGCCCTCCCCCCCCTCTTTGCCCGCCCTTTTGTCCCACTTTGACGCTTGGCGGTGCCTCCGCAGCGCCCAGCAGAGAGCTCCCCTCATTCGTGCAGGGACAATAGCCACACAGCAGCCAGAGCCAGAGCCAGTCAGAGTCCACATCGGCATCTCGGGATTTGACTTCCCCCACACCCACGTAACGTCGGGCACGGCTTCTACCGAATTTCTTGCCGAATTTTGCGACGACAATACTTCTCCCACTCCATTTTCCCATCAAAAGCTCGCCATTCATACAGACCGTCCGGTCTCCGATCCTGATGAATGAATCAGCTGTTGTTTGAGCGGTCCACCGGTAATGTTGGGCCTAACGTCTTCGCCAGGCTACAGACTACACAACTCCTAAACTCCTTCCGGCCCGCGCCGCACTTCCGCTTCGATGGCGGCGAGCGAGGCACGGCGATACACGACGGCGAGGCAGGTCCGGTGAACGCCGATGCTGGATCGCACATATGGGCACACCAGGCCGGAGTAAGTGCTCTCGCGCTTGAGCGCTTCGAGGGTAGGATGTAAGTGCTTCCCTAAATATGCGGTTCGATTTCACCCATTGTAGAACGTGCATCGGCTCATTACCGGACTCTAGCCTTGTTTCGGGCGGCTCGGATGCGTCTATTAAGATTTGGGACATCGAGCACTGCGGGAATCCATCAAAACCGCATGCTTACACCCCAGTTGCACGCGTCCCTCGGTCGGCGCAGGCTCATAAGTTCGGTATCACCCACCTGTCATTTTACCCGTTTGATGCTGCCGCGTTTCTTTCTAGCTCGTATGATCAGACTTTGAAGATATGGTCCACCCAGAATGCCAAGGTCTCGGGCTCTTTTACTCTCGGGTCAAAGGTTTATACCCATTCCATTTCTCCTATTGCGTCACATTTACTTGTGGCGTGTGGCACACAGCATCCAGCTGCCCGCTTAGTGGACTTACGTTCGGGTGCCAACGTCCAGTCTCTTGCTGGGCATCAAGGGGCCATCTTGAGTACTTCATGGTCACCCCGGCACGAGTTCTCACTGGCCACTGGTAGTGTGGATGGGACAGTGAGACTCTGGGATATAAGAAGGGCGGGTGGGGCAATTGGAATGCTGGATAAGGAAGACAGTCTGGGCCTGTATTACAATGGACTTCTAGGGCCTGATGGTAAGGTTAGGGTCCGCGCCTCAGCCAAAGCGCACGCAGGTCCGGTAAACGGTCTCTCCTGGACTGACGACGGCGGGTTTATCGTGTCAGCCGGTCACGATCGCCGTATCCGCGTCTGGGATGCCGCAACAGGCAGGAATACCCTCGCAAGTTTTGGACCGAGCATCAAGAACAGCCAACTCGCAACTGTGACTATGTTCACCTCTCCTACCGGCACAACACGCCCTGGAAAGGAACTGCTCTTATGGCCCAACGAGACGGAGATTCTCGTCCTCGATCTACATGACGGACACGTTATCACCAGGCTCCGAAGCACGGGACCTACTGTCGCCGGGATCCGGGCGAACGCTGGAGCCGAGCGGACCGTAAAAAATCGCATTACCAGCCTCGTGTGGAGAGGCGCCGGCGGCGTTGGAGCATCTAGCGGCGTCGTCATGGGCGGTACCAATATAGCTGGGGGTATCTACAGTGCCCATCTCGACGGCCAGATAAAAGCGTGGACGCCGCAGCTGCAAGGCGCTGATGAAGAGATTGAGGATGACGCCGCAGATCCATACAGGGAAGAGAAGGCAAAGAAGCGCAAGGCCATTGATGACGTCTTCAGAAGCCTGGTGGGGCGAAAGATCACTTTCGCTTGAGGCGACTTTCAGCGGATCCCATTTTATATTCCATGCTATAGCTATGGCGTCAAGCTCGCCTCCAGTGTCTCACTTCGGTATTCTCCTTTCCGGACCGAGGGGGCCATAATATCGTCAAAGTATACATTTACCATAACACATAGACAAGTCCCGTGTCTGCGATCAGTCCATGGCGGTCCGAACTACCCAGCTACGGAGTTTTTATCTCTCACGTTGTCACTTACAACACGTATTTCTTTCCTCGGTCGTCTAAATTCTGTAACTAAATCTCGTTGCCGACTGGCGCCTCTCTAGGAAGGTAGTATTCATGACAGTCCTAGCTTCCGAAGTTGGGTTTCAGGTTCTTTACCGACTGCCCGTCACCCTGTGTCTCTTCCACAGCTTTGGGATGCTGTCGCGAAGACCTGATTGGGTACCGTCTTCTGCCGCCCTTGGGCCTTGCCAGGCGCACCTTGTCCATCCTATCCCCCTAGAGGCAAGGATGAGCAACTTAATGTGGTATGTACTTCGGAGTAGATTTGCGGCTCTTCGGTCCATCCTTTAAAGCCGATAACACCGCCAATGAACTTACACGCACACCCCCCGGGGCCATTGTGATCCAGGTAGTTCGGTAAGACGTGACGGCGCAGCTTCTGGTTCATCCTCCATCCTGGCCGCTTGGCGAGAAACCCGTCGGGACCCCCTCGTACCGGTTATGGCGCATGACCTGGGCGTGGACGTGGACATGGGCCCGGTCATTAATAAGTCAAGGTCTGAATTAGCGATCACCACCAACAACCTTATTACCGTGGCACGATCGCCGCCCAATGTTACCACGTGGGGGCCTCCGTCGGTGCCCAATGATAGATGTATGCAGAAGGGACAGACAAGTACCCCCTACGGATTCGAAGAAGTCGGTTCGCCCGTTACGGCGGTCCGCATGAGGCTGCCTGCTTACCCATGGTGTTAACTGGCTCGCGGATTGGGCCGTTTGAGGGGCTTGCTTCCCTACCTGTTGCTTAATGCGTCCCCCACGCATCCGGGAGAGGCGTCGCAGTCATTTGACCCGGCATTCAGGTACGGGGACGGGGTCGAGGGCCGATCCTTGGAAGATAGCCCCTAGGTAGGGAGTAATAACTGCTCTCTGTCACTCTCATCGTACC